>JAPZAG010000705.1:0-55842 GCA_027475135.1 Bactrocera correcta
AGAGGGGAATAATTAACTTAAATATGTTAAACTTATGATTTGAAGCATTTCGATATCGATTGCTAAATATGTAAATACAACAAAATCGAATTTATACCTAAACATAAGATTACGGAATTCTTCTACATGCACCGCCGTTATGCCGCCATGGCTTCATGTCACTTTCGGTAGGTTAAAGAAGGTCATTTAACTTAAATATGTTAAACTAATGATTTGAAGCATTTCGATATCGATAGCAAAATGAGTATATACAAGAAAATCAATTTTATGCCTATATATAAGATTACGGAATTCTTTTCATGCACTGCCGCTATGCCGCCATGTCTATATGCCAACTTGAGATCGTTAAAGAAGGTTTATTTACTTAAATATGTTAAACTACTGAGTTGAAGCATCTCGATATCGATTGCTAAATGTATATATACAACAAAATCGACTTTATACCTAAATATAAGATTACGAAATTCTTCTAAATGCATTGCCGTTATACCGTTATGGCTTTATGTAAACGTCAGTAGGATAAAGAAGGTTAATAACATTAAATATGTTAAACTATCGATTTGAAGCATCTCGTTATCGATTGCTTAATGTGTATATACAAGAAAATCGAATTTATACCTAAATATAAGATTACGAATTTCTTCTAAATGCACTGCCGTTTTGCCGCCACGGCTTTATATCAACTTCAATAAGTTAAAGAAGGTTAACTAACTTAAATATGTTAAACTAGTGGTTTGAAGCATTTCGATATCGATTGCTAAATGTGTAAATACAAGAAAATCGACTTTATACCTAAATATAAAATTATAACATTACGGAATTCTTCTAAATGCACTGCCGTTATGCCGTTTAGGCTTTATGTAGACTTCAGTAAGATAGAGGGGAATAATTAACTTAAATATGTTAAACTTATGATTTGAAGCATTTCGATATCGATTGCTAAATATGTAAATACAAGAAAATCGACTTTGTACCTAAATATAAGATTACGGAATTCTTTTAAATGCACTGCAGTTATACCGTTAAGGCTTTATGTAGACTTCTGTGCGTTAAAGGTTTATTAACTTAAATATGTTAAACTAATGATTTGAAGCATTTCGATATCAATTGCTAAATGTGTATATACATGAAAATCGACTTTATACCTAAATATAAGATAACGGAATTCTTCTAAATGCACTGCCGATATGCCGCCATGGCTTTAAGCCAACTTCAGATCGTTGAAGAAGGTTTATTAACTTAAATATGTTAAACTAATGAGTTGAAGCATCTCGATATCGATTGCTAAATGTGTATATACAACAAAATCGAATTTATACCTAAACATAAGATTACGGAATCCTTCTACATGCACTATCGTTATGCCGCCATGGCTTTATGTTAACTTCAGTGCGTTAAAGAAGCTTTATTAACTTAAATATGTTAAAATAATGATTTGAAGTATTTCGATATCGATTTCTAAATGTACATATATATACAAGAAAATCGACTTTATACCTAAATATAACTGCCGCTATTCCGTCATGGCTTTATGTCAACTTCAGTTCGTTAAAGTAGGTTTGTTAACTTAAATATGTTAAACTAATGATTTGAAGCATTTCGATATCGATTTCTAAATGTATATATACAAGAAAATCGACTTTATACCTTAATATAAGATTACGGAATTCTTTTAAATGCACTGCAGTTATACCGTTAAGGCTTTATGTAGACCTCTGTGCGTTAAAGATTTATTAACTTAAATTTGTTAAACTAATGATTTGAGGCATTTCGATATCGATTGCTAAATATGTAAATACAAGAAAATAGAATTTATACCTAAATATAAGATTACGAATTTCTTCTAAATGCACTGCCGTTATGCCGCCATGGCTTTATATCAACTTCAATAAGTTAAAGAAGGTTAACTAACTTAAATATGTTAAACTAATGATTTAAAACATTTCGATATCGCTTGCTAAATGTGTATATACAAGAAAATCGAATTTATACCTAAATATAAGATAACGGAATTCTTCTAAATGCACTGCCGTTACGCCGTTAAGGCTTTATGTAGACTTCAGTAAGATAGAGGGGAATAATTAACTTAAATATGTTAAACTTATGATTTGAAGCATTTCGATATCGATTGCTAAATATGTAAATACACGAAAATCGACTTTGTACCTAAATATAAGATTACGGAATTCTTTTAAATGCACTGTAGTTATACCGTTAAGGCTTTATGAAGACTTCTGTGCGTTAATGGTTTATTAGCTTAAATATGTTAAACTAATGATTTGAAGCATTTCGATATCAATTGCTAAATGTGTATATACAAGAAAATCGACTTTATACCTAAATATAAGATAACGGAATTTTTCTAAATGCACTGCCGATATGCCGCCATGGCTTTCAGCCAACTTTAGAGCGTTTAAGAAGGTTTATTAACTTAAATATGTTAAACTAATGAGTTGAAGCATCTCAATATCGATTGCTAAATGTGTATATACAACAAAATCGAATTTATACCTAAACATAAGATTACCGAATTCTTCTACATGCACTATCGTTATGCCGCCATGGCTTTATGTTAACTTCAGTGCGTTAAAGAAGCTTTATTAACTTAAATATGTTAAAATAATGATTTGAAGCATTTCGATATCGAGTGCTAAATGAGTATATACAAGAAAATCGACTTTATACCTAAATATAAGATTACGGAATTCTTCCAAATGCACTGCCGCTATTCCGCCATGGCTTTATGTCGACTTCAGTTCGTTAAAGTAGGTTTGTTAACTTAAATATGTTAAACTAATGTTTTGAAGCATTTCGATATCGATTGCTAAATGTATATATACAAGAAAATCGACTTTATACCTATATATAAGATTACGGAATTCTTCTACATGCACTGCCGTTATGCCGCCATGGCTTCATGACAACTTCAGTGCGTTATGTTAAATATGTTAAACTATTGCATTGAAGCATTTCGGCATCGATTGCTAAATATGTAAATACAAGAAAATCGACTTTATACCTAAATATAAGATTACGGAATTCTTCTACATGCACTGCCGTTATGCCGCCATGGCTTTATGCCAACTTCAGTTCGTTAAAGAGGTTTTATTAACTTAAATATGTGAAACTAATGATTTGAAGCATTTCGATATCGATTGCTAAATGTATATATACAAGAAAATCGACTTTATACCTCAACATAAGATTACGGAATTCTTCTTCATGCACTGCCGTTATGCCGCCATGGCTTTATGCCAACTTCAGTTCTTTAAAGAGGGTTTATTAACTTTAATATGTTAAACTAATGATTTGAAGCTTTTTGATATCGATTGCTAAATGTGTATGTATAAGAAAATCGACTTTACACCCAAATATAACATTAAGTAGTTCTTCTAAATGCACTGCCGTTATACCGTTAAGGCTTTATGTAGACTTCAGTAAGATAAAGAGCATTAATTAACTTAAATGTGCTAAACTAATGATTTGAAGCATTTCGATATCGATTGTGAAATGTATATATTTAACAAAATCAACTTTATACCTAAGTATAAAATTACGGATTTCTTCCAAATGCACTGCCTTTATACCGTTAAGGCTTTATGTAAACTTCAGTAAGGTAAAGAAGGTTAATTAACCTAAATATATTGAACTAATGATTTGAACCATTTCGATATCGATTGCTAAATGAGTGTATACAAGAAAAGCGACTTTATACCTAAATATGAGGTTAAGAAATTCTTCTAAATGCACTGGCGTCATACCGTTAAGGCTTTATGTAAACTTCAGTACGATAAAGTACGCTAATTAACTTAGATATGTTAAACTAATGATTTGAAGCATTTCGATATCGATTGCTTAATGCATATATATTGTGTTAACTTCAGTGCGTTAAAGAAGCTTTATTAACTTAAATATGTTAAACTAGTGATTTGAAGTATTTCGATATCGTTTGCTAAATGTGTATATAAAAGAAAATCGACTTTATACCTAAATATAAGACTACGGAATTCTTCGAAATGCACTGCCGTCATGCCGATAAGGCTTTATGTAAACGCCAGTAAGATAAAGTAGGCTAAATAACTTAAATACATATGTGAAACCAGTTATTTGAAGCATTTCGATATCGATTGCTAAAAGTGTGTATACAAGAAAATCGACTTTATACCTAAACATAAGATTACGGAACTCTTCTAAATGCACTGCCGTTATGCCGTTATGGCTTTATGTTAACTTCTGTTCGTTAAAGAAGGTTTATTAAATTAAATATGTTAAACTAATGATTTCAAAATTTTCGAAATCGATTGCTAAATGCATATATACAAGAAAATCTTCTTTAGACCTAAATATAAGATTACGGAATTCTTCCAAATGTACTGTCGTTATGCCGCCATGGCTTTCTATATACTTTAATACGTTATAGAAGGTTAATTAACTTAAATATGTTAAACTATCGATTTGAAGCACTTCGTTATCGATTGCTTAATGTGTATATACAAAAAATCGAATTTATACCTAAATAAAAGATTACGAATTTCTTCTAAATGCACTGCCGTTTTGCCGCCATGGCTTTATATCAACTTCAATAAGTTAAAGAAGGTTAACTAACTTAAATATATTAAACTAGTGGTTTGAAGCATTTCGATATCGATTGCTAAATGAGTATATACAAGAAAATCGACTTTATATCTAAATATAAGATTACGTAATTCTTCTAAATGCACTGCCGTTATGCCGTTAAGGCTTTTGTAGACTTCAGTATGAAAAAGAGGGTTAATTAACTTAAATATGTTAAACTAATGATTTGAAGCATTTCGATATCGATTGCTAAATGTGTATATACAAGAAAACCGACTTTATACCTAAATATATGATAACGGAATTCTTCTGAATGCAATGCCGTTATGCCGTTAAGGCTTTTGTAGACTTCAGTAAGATAAAGAGGGTTAATTAGCCTAAATATGTTAAACTAATGATTTGAAGATTTTCGATATCGATTGCTAAATGTGTAAATACAAGAAAATCGACTTTATACCTAAATATAAAAATATAACATTACGGAATTCTACTAAATGCACTGCTGTTATACCGCCATGGCTTTATGTAGACTTCAGTAAGCTAAAAAAAGTTTATTAACTTAAACATGTTAAACTAATGATTTCAGGCATTTCGATATCGGTTGCTAAATGTGTACATACAACAAAATTGACTTTATACCTAAATATAAGATTATGTTATTCATCTAAATGCTTTGCCGTTATGCCGTTAAGGCGTTCGTAGACTTCAGTAAGCTAAAGAGGGTTAATTAGCTTAAATATGTTAAACTAATGATTTGAAGATTTTCGATATCGATTGCTAAATGTGTAAATACAAGAAAATCGACTTTATACCTAAATAAAAAATTATAACATTACGAAAATCTTCTAAATGCATTGCCGTTATACCGTTAAGGCTTTATGTAGACTTCAGGAAGCTAAAAAAAGTTTATTAACTTTAATATGTTAAACTAATGATTTGAAGCATTTCGATATCGATTGCTTAATGTGTATATACAAGACAACCAACTTTACACCTAAATATATGATAACGGAATTCTTCTTAATGCGCTGCCATTATGCCGTTAAGGCTTTTGTAGACTTCAGTAAGATTAAGATGGTTATTTAACTTAAATATGTTAAACTAATGATTTGAAGCATTTCGATATCGATTGCTAAATGTGTATATACAAGAAACTCGACTTTATACCTAAATATAAGATTACGTAATTCTTCTAAATGCACTGCCGTTATGCCGCCATGGCTTTATGTTAACTTCAGTGCGTTAAAGAAGCTTTATTTACTTAAATATGTTAAACTACTGATTTGAAGCATTTCGCTATCGATTGCTAAATGAGTATATACAAGAAAATCGACTTTAAACCTAAATATAAGATTACGTAATTCTTCTTAATGCGCTGCCATTATGCCGTTAAGGCTTTTGTAGACTTCAGTAAGATTAAGATGGTTATTTAACTTAAATATGTTAAACTAATGATTTGAAGCATTTCGATATCGATTGCTAAATGTGTATATACAAGAAACTCGACTTTATACCTAAATATAAGATTACGTAATTCTTCTAAATGCACTGCCGTTATGCCGTTGTGGCTTTATGTTAACTTCTGTTCGTTAAAGAAGGTTTATTAACTTAAATATGTTAAACCAGTTATTTGAAGCATTTCGAAATCGATTGCTAAATGCATATATACAAGAAAATCTTCTTTATACCTAAATATAAGATTACGGAATTCTTCCAAATGTACTGTCGTTATGCCGCCATGGATTTATTTCACCTTCAATACGTTAAAGAAGGTTAATTAACTTAAATATGTTAAACTAAAGATTGGAAACATTTCGATATCGATTGCTAAATGTGTATATATAAGAAAATCGAATTTATACCTAAATATAAGATAACGGAATTCTTCTAAATGCACTGCCGTTATGCCGTTAAGCCTTTATGTGGACTTCAGTGCGTTAAAGAAGCTTTATTAACTTAAATATGTGAAACTAATGATTGGAAGATTTTCGAAATCGATTGATAAATGCATATATACAACAAAATCGACTTTATACCTAAATATAAGTTTACCGAATTCTTCCAAATGCACTGACGTTATACCGTTATGGCTTTATGTTAACTTCAGTTAGTTAAAGAAGGTTTATTAACTTAAATATGTTAAACCAGTTATTTGAAGCATTTCGATATCGATTGCTTAATGAGTATATACAAAAAAATCGAATTCATACCTAAATGTGAGATAACGTAATTCTTCTAAATGCACTGCCGTTGTGCAAGTTAAGGCTTTTGCAGACTTCAGTAAGAAAAAGAGGGTTAAGTAACTTAAATATGTTAAACTAATGATTAGAAGCATTTCGATATCGATTGATAAATGTGTATATACAAGAAAATCGAATTTATACCTAAACATAAGATGCACTGCCGTTATACCGTTAAGGCTTTATGTAGACCTCAGTAAGCTAAAAAATGTTTATTAACTTAATATGTTAAACTAATGATTTGAAGCATTTCGATATCGATAGCTAAATGTGTATATACAACAAAATCGAATTTATACCTAAACATAAGATTACGGAATTCTTCTACATACACTGCCGTTATACCGCCATGGCTTTATGTTAACTTTACACCTAAATATAAAATTATAACATTACGGAATTCTTCTAAATGCACTGCCGTTATACCGATAAGGCTTTATGTAGACCTCAGTAAGCTAAAAAATGTTTATTAACTTAATATGTTAAACTAATGATTTGAAGCATTTCGATATCGATAGCTAAGTATGTATATACAAGAAAATCGACTTTATACCTAAATATAAGATTATGGAATTCTTCTGCGTTGCACTGCAGTTATGAAAGTTAAAGAAGGTTTATTAACTTAAATATGTTAAACTAATGAGCTGAAGCATTTCGATATCGATTGCTAAATGTGTATATACAAGAAAATCGATATTATACCTAAATAAAAGATTACGGAAATTACCCAAATATACTGCCGTTATGCCGTTATGGCTTCTGTAAAGAAGGTTAATTATTTAAATATGATAAGCTAATGGTTTGAAGCATTTCGATATCGATTACTAAATGTGTATATACAAGAAAATCGACTTTACATATACGTAAATATAAGATTACGGAATTCTTCCAAATGTACTGTCGTTATGCCGCCATGGTTTGTATCAACTACAATACGTAAAAGAAGGTTAATTATTTTAAATATGTTAAACTAATGGTTTGAAGCATTTCGATATCAATTGCTAAATGTGTAAATACAACAAAATCGACTTTACACCTAAATATAAAATTATAACAGTACGGAATTCTTCTAAATGCACTGCCGTTATATCGTTAAGGCTTTATGTAGACTTCAGTAAGCTAAAAAAAGTTTATTAACTTAATATGTTAAACTAATGATTTGAAGCATTTCGATATCGATAGCTAAATATGTATATACAAGAAAATCGACTTTATACCTAAATATAAGTTTATGGAACTCTTCTGCGTGCACTGCAGTTATGAAAGTTAAAGAAGGTTAATTAACTTAAATATGTTAAACTAGTTATTTGAAGCATTTCGATATCGATTGCAAAATGTGTATGTACAAGAAAATCGACTTTAAGCCTAAATATAAGTCTACGGAATTCTTCCAAATGCACTGCCGTTATGGCTTTATATCAACTGCAATACGTTAAAGAAGGTTTATTAACTTAAATATGTTAAACTAATGATTTGAAGCATTTCGATATCGATTGCTAAATGTGTATATACAAGAAAATCGACTTTATACCTAAATATACGATTACGGATATCTTCCAAATGTACTGTCGTTATGCCGCCATGGCTTTGTATAAACTTCAATACGTTAAAGAAGGTTAATAATTTTAAATATGTTAAACTAATAGTTTGAAGCATTTCGATATCGACTGTTAAATGTGTATATACAAGAAAATCGAATTTATACCTAAATATAAGTTTATGGAACTCTTCTGCGTGCACTGCAGTTATGAAAGTTAAAGAAGGTCTATTAACTTAAATATGTTAAACTAATGAGCTGAAGCATTTCGATATCGATTGCTAAATGTGTATATACAAGAAAATCGATATTATACCTAAATAAAAGATTACGGAAATTACCCAAATATACTGCCGTTATGCCGTTATGGCTTCTGTAAAGAAGGTTAATTATTTAAATATGATAAGCTAATGGTTTGAAGCATTTCGGTATCGATTACTAAATGTGTATATACAAGAAAATCGACTTTACATATACGTAAATATAAGATTACGGAATTCTTCCAAATGCACTGCCGTTAAGGCTTTATATCAACTGCAATACGTTAAAGAAGGTTGATTAACTTAAATATAATAAACTAATGATTTGAAGCATTTCGATATCGCTTGCCAAATATGTATATACAAGAAAATCGAATTTATACCTAAATATAAGATAACGAAATTCTTCTACATGCACTGCCGTTATGCAGGTTAAGGCTTTTGCAGACTTCAGTAAGAAAAAGAGGGTTAAGTAACTTAAATATGTTAAACTAATGATTAGAAGCATCTCGATATCGATTGCTAAATGTGTATGTACAACAAAATCGACTTTATACCTAAATATAAGATAACGGAATTCATATAAATATACTGCCGTTATGCCGTTATGGCTTTATGTAAACTTCAGTTCGTTAAAAAGGTTTATTAACTTAAATATGTTAAACTAATGATTTGAAGAATTTCGATATCGATTGCAAATGTGTGTATACAAGAAAATCGACTTTATACCTAAATATAAGATAACAGAATTCTTCTAAATGCACTGCCATTATACCGCCATGGCTTTATGTTAACTTCAGTGCGTTCAAGAAGCCTTATTAACTTAAATATGTTAAACTAATGATTTGAAGCATTTCGATATCGATTGCTAAATGAGTATATACAAGAAAATCGAATTCATACCTAAATGTAAGATTACGTAATTCTTCTAAATGCACTGCCGTTGTGCAGGTTAAGGCTTTTGCAGACTTCAGTAAGAAAAATAGGGTTAAGTAACTTAAATATGTTAAACTAATGATTAGAAGCATCTCGATATCGATTGCTAAATGTGTATGTACAACAAAATCGACTTTATACCTAAATATAAGATAACGGAATTCATATAAATATACTGTCGTTATGCCGTTATTGCTTTATGTAAACTTCAGTAAGATAAAGAAGGTTAATTAACTTAAATATGCAAAACCAGTTATTTGAATCATTTCGATATCGATTGCTAAATGTGTATATACAAGAAAATCGACATTATGCCTAAATATAAGACTACGGAATTCTTCCAAATGCACTGCCGTTATGCCGTTATGGCTTTATATTAACTTCAGTTCGTTAAAGAAGGTTTATTAACTTAAATATGTTTAACCAGTTATTTGAAGCATTTCGATATCGATTGCTTAATGCATATATACAAGAAAATGGACTTTATACCTAAATATAAGACTAGGGAATTCTTCCAAATGTACTGTCGTTATGCCGCCATGGCTCTTTATCCACTGCAATACGTTAAGGAAGGTTAATTAAATTAAATATGTTAAACTAATGTTTTGAAGCATTTCGATATCGCTTGCTAAATGTGTATATACAAGAAAATCGAATTTATTCCTAAATATAAAATTATAACATTACGGAATTCTTCTAAATGCACTGCAGCTATACCGCTAAGGCTTTATGTAGACTTCAGTAAGCTAAAAAATGTTTATTAACTTAATATGTTAAACTAATGATTTCAAGAATTTCAATATCAATATCTAAATGTGTGTATAAAAGAAAATCGACTTTATACCTAAATATAAGATTACGGAATTCTTCCAAATGCACTGCCGTTATGGCTTTATATCAACTGCAATACGTTAAAGAAGTTTAATTAACTTAAATATAATAAACTAATGATTTGAAGCATTTCGATATCGCTTGCCAAATATGTATATACAAGAAAATCGAATTTATACCTAAATATAAGATAACGAAATTCTTCTACATGCACTGCCGTTATGCCGCTAACGCTTTATGTAGACTTCAGTGCGTTAAAGAAGTTTTATTAACTTAAATATGTTAAACTAATGATTTAAAGCATTTCGATATCGATTGCTAAATGTGTATATTCAAGAAAATTGACTTTATGCCTAAATAAAAGATTACGGAATTCTTCCAATCCTACTGTCATTATGCCGCCATGGCTTTGTATCAACTTCAATACGTTAAAAAGGTTTATTATTCTAAATATGTTAAACTAATGATTTGAAGCATTTCGATATCAATTGCTAAATGTGCAAATACAAGAAAATTGACTTTATACCTAAATATAAAATTATAACATTACGGAATTCTTCTAAATGCACTGCCGTTATACCGTTAAGGCTTTATGTAGACTTTAGTAAGCTAAAAAATGTTTATAAACTTAATATGTTAAACAAATGATTTGAAGCATTTCGATATCGATAGCTAAATATGTATATACAAGAAAATCGTTTTTATACCTAAATATAAGATTACGGAATTCTTCTACATCCACTGCCGTTATGCCAATTTCAGATCGTTAAAGAAGGTTTATTAACTTAAATATGTTAAACTAATGATTTGAAGCATTTCGATATCGATTGATAAATGTGTATATACAAGAAAAACCCAATTTATACCTAAATATAAGATAACATAATTCTTCTAAATGCACTGCCGTTATACCGTTAGGGCTTTATGTAGACCTCAGTAAGCGAAAAAATGTTTATTAACTTAATATGTTAAACTAATGATTTGAAGCATTTCGATATCGATAGCTAAATATGTATATACAAGAAAATCGACTTTATACCTAAATATAAGTTTATGGAATTCTTCTGCGTGCACTGCAGTTATGAAAGTTAAAGAAGGTTTATTAACTTAAATATGTTAAACTAATGAGCTGAAGAATTTCGATATCGATTGCTAAATGTGTATATACAAGAAAATCGAATTTATACCTAAATATAAGATAACGGAATTCTTCTAAATGCAGTGCAGTTATACCGTTAAGGCTTTATGTAAACTTCAGTAAGATAAAGAAGGTTAATTAACTTAAATATGTTAAACCAGTTATTTGAAGCATTTCGATATCGATTTCGAAATGTATACATACAAAAAAATCGAATTTATACCTAAATATAAAATTACGGAATTCATCCACATGTACTGTCGTTATGCCGCCATGGCTTTTTATCACCTTCAATACGTTAAAGAAGCTTTATTAACTTAAATATGTTAAAATAATGATTTGAAGTATTTCGATATCGATTGCTAAATGAGTATATACAAGAAAATCGACTTTATACCTAATTATAAGGTTACGTAATTCTTCTAAATGCACTGCCGTTATGCCGTTAAGGCAATTAGACTTCAGTAAGATAAAGAGGGTTAATTAACTTAAATATGTTAAACTAATGATTTGAAGCATTTCAATATCGATTGATAAATGTGTATATACAAGAAAATCGATTGATTTTATACTTAGATATAAGATTACGGAATTCTTCTACATGCATAGCCGTCATGCCGCCATGGCTTTACGTCACCTTCGGTAGGTTAAAAAAAGTAATTTAACTTAAATATGTTAAACTAATGATTTGAAGCATTTCGATATCGATTGCTAAATGTGCTAGTACAAGAAACCTGACTTTATACCTAAACATAGGATAACGGAATTCTTCCAAATGCACTGCCGCTATTCCGCCATGGCTTTATGTCAACTTCAGTTCGTTAAAGTAGGTTTGTTAATTTAAATATGTTAAACTAATGATTTGAAGCATTTCGATATCGATTGCTAAATGAGTATATACAAGAAACTGGACTTTATACCTTAATATAAGATTACGGAATTCTTCTAAATGCACTGCAGTTATCCCGTTAAGGCTTTATGTAGACTTCAGTGCGTTAAAGAAGGTTTATTAACTTTAATATGTTAAACTAATGATATGAAGCATTTCGATATCGATTACTGAATGTGTATATACAAGAAAATCGACTTTACATATACCTAAATATAAGATTACGGAATTCTTCCAAATGTACTGTCGTTATGCCGCCATGGTTTGTATCAACTACAATACGTAAAAGAAGGTTAATTATTTTAAATATGTTAAACTAATGGTTTGAATTATTTCGATATCGACTGCTAAATGTGTAAATACAACAAAATCGACTTTATACCTAAATATAAAATTATAACATTACGGATTTCTTCTAAATGCACTGCCGTTATACCGTTAAGGCTTTATGTAGACCTAATTAAGCTAAAAAATGTTTATTAACTTAATATGTTAAACTAATGATTTGAAGCATTTCGATATCGATAGCTAAATGTGTATATACAACAAAATCGAATTTATACCTAAACATAAGATTACGGAATTCTTCTACATACACTGCCGTTATACCGCCATGGCTTTATGTTAACTTCAGTACGTTCAAGAAGCCTTATTAACTTAAATATGTTAAAATAATGATTTGAAGCATTTCGATATCGATTGCTAAATGAGTATATACAACAAATCGATTTTATACCTAAATATAAAATTACGGAATTCTTCTACATGCTTCGCCGTTATGCCGCCATGGCTTCATGTCACTTTCTGTAGGTTAAAGAAGGTAATATAACTTAAATATGTTAAACTAATGATTTGAAGCATTTCGATATTGATTGCTAAATGTGTATATACAAGAAAATCGACTTTATACCTGAATATAAGATTACGGAATTCTTCTACATGCACTGCCGTTATGCCGCCATGGCTTTATATCAACTTCAATATGTTAAAGAAAGTTAAATAACTTAAATATGTTAAACTAATGATTTGAAACATTTCGATATCGCTTGCTAAATGTGTATATTCAAGAAAATCGAATTTATACCTAAATATAAGATAACGGAATTCTTCTAAACGCACTGCCGTTATGCCGTTAAGGCTTTATGTAGACTTCAGTAAGATAGAGGGGAATAATTAACTTAAATATGTTAAACTTATGATTTGAAGCATTTCGATATCGATTGCTAAATATGTAAATACAAAAAAATCGACTTTGTACCTAAATATAAGATTACGGAATTCTTTTAAATGCACTGCAGTTATACCGTTAAGGCTTTATGTAGACTTCAGTGCGTTAAAGAACGTTTATTATAAATAACTTGAAAATGTAAAACTAATGATTTGAAGCATTTCGATATCGATTGCTAAAGGAGTATATACAAGAAAATCGACTTTATACCTGAATATAAGATTATAAAATTCTTCTAAATGCACTGCCATTATGCCGTTAAGGCTTTTGTAGACTTCAGTAAGAAAAAGAGGGTTAATTAACTTAAATATGTTAAACTAATGATTTGAAGCATTTCGATATCGATTGATAAATGTGTATGTACAAAAAAGTCGACTTTATACCTAAATATAAGATAGCGGAATTCATATAAATATATTGCCGTTATGCCGTTATGGCTTTATGTAAACTTCAGTAAGATAAAGAAGGTTAATTACCCCAAATATGTTAAACCAGTTATCTGAAGCATTCCGATATCGATTGCGAAATGTATACATACAAGAAAATCGAATTTATACCAAAATATAAGATTACGGAATTCTTGTAAATGCACTGCCGTTATACCGTTATGGCTTTATGTAAACTTCAGTAAGATAAAGAAGGTTAATAACCTTAAATATGTTAAACTATCGATTTGAAGCATTTCGTTATCGATTGCTTAATGTGTATATACAAGAAAATCGAATTTAAACCTAAATATAAAATTACGAATTTCTTCTAAATGCACTGCCGTTATGCCGCCATGGCTTTATATCAACTTCAATAAGTTAAAGAAGGTTAACTAACTTAAATATGTTAAACTAATGATTTAAAACATTTCGATATCGCTTGCTAAATGTGTATATACAAGAAAATCGAATTTATACCTAAATATAAGATAACGGAATTCTTTTAAATGCACTGCCGTTATGCCGTTAAGGCTTTATGTAGACTTCAGTAGGATAGAGGGGAATAATTAACTTAAATATGTTAAGCTTATGATTTGAAGCATTTCGATATCGATTGCTAAATATGTAAATACAAGAAAATCGACTTTGTACCTTAATATAAGATTACGGAATTCTTCTAAATGCACTGCAGTTATCCCGTTAAGGCTTTATGTAGACTTCAGTGCGTTAAAGAAGGTTTATTAACTTTAATATGTTAAACTAATGATTTGAAGCATTTCGATATCGATTACTAAATGTGTATATACAAGAAAATCGACTTTACGTATACCTAAATATAAGATTACGGAATTCTCCCAAATGTACTGTCGTTATGCCGCCATGGTTTGTATCAACTACAATACGTAAAAGAAAGTTAATTATTTTAAATATGTTAAACTAATGGTTTGAAGTATTTCGATATCGACTGCTAAATGTGTAAATACAACAAAATCGACTTTATACCTAAATATAAAATTATAACATTACGGATTTCTTCTAAATGCACTGCCGTTATACCGTTAAGGCTTTATGTAGACCTAATTAAGCTAAAAAATGTTTATTAACTTAATATGTTAAACTAATGATTTGAAGCATTTCGATATCGATTGCTAAATGTGGATATACAGCAAAATCGAATTTATACCTAAACATAAGATTACGGAATTCTTCTACATACACTGCCGTTATACCGCCATGGCCTTATGTTTACTTCAGTGCGTTCAAGAAGCCTTATTAACTTAAATATGTTAAAATAATGATTTGAAGCATTTCGATATCGATTGCTAAATGAGTATATACAAGAAAATCGACTTTATACCTAAATATAAGATTACGTAATTCTTCTAAATGCACTGCCGTTATGCCGTTAAGGCTTTATGTAGACTTCAGGAAGATAAATAGGGTGAATTAACTTAAATATGTTAAACTAATGTTCTCAAGCATTTCGATATCGATTGCTAAATGAGTTTATACAACAAATCGATTTTATACCTAAATATAAAATTACGGAATTCTTCTACATGCACCACCGTTATGCCGCCATGGCTTCATGTCACTTTCGGTAGGTTAAAAAAGGTAATTTAACTTAAATATGTTAAACTAATGATTTGAATCATTTCGATATCGATTGCTAAATGTGCTAGTACAAGAAATTTGACTTTATACCTAAACATAGGATAACGGAATTCTTCCAAATGCACTGCCGTTAATCTGCCATGGCTTTATGTCAACTTCAGTTCGTTAAAGTATGTTTGTTAACTTAAATATGTTAAACTAATGATTTGAAGCATTTCGATATCGATTTCTAAATGCATATATACAAGAAAAAACAAAAAAAATATAAGATTACGGAATTCTTCCAAATTAAACTAATGATTTGAAGCATTTCGATATCGATAGAAAAATGAGTATATACTAGAAAATCAATTTTATACCTATATATAAGATTACGGAATTCTTTTCATGCACTGCCGCTATGCCGCCATGGCTATATGCCAACTTCAGATCGTTAAAGAAGGTTTATTAACTTAAATATGTTAAACTAATGAGTTGAAGCATCTTGATATCGATTGCTAATTGTATATATACAACAAAATTGACTTTATACCTAAATATAAGATTACGGAATTCTTCTAAATGCACTGCCGTTATACCGTTATGGCTTTATGTAAACTTCAGTAAGATAAAGAAGGTTAATAACCTTAAATATGTTAAACTATCGATTTGAAGCATTTCGTTATCGATTGCTTAATGTGTATATACAAGAAAATCGAATTTATACCTGAATATAAGATTACGGAATTCTTCTACATGCACTGCCGTTATGCCGCCATGGCTTTATATCAACTTCAATAAGTTAAAGAAGGTTAACTAACTTAAATATGTTAAACTAATGATTTAAAACATTTCGATATCTTTTGCTAAATGTGTATATACAAGAAAATCGACGTTGTACCTAAATATAAGATTACGGAATTCTTTTAAATGCACTGCAGTTATACCGTTAAGGCTTTATGTAGACTTCTGTGCGTTAAAGGTTTATTAACTTAAATATGTTAAACTAATGATTTGAAGCATTTCGATATCGATTTCTAAATGCATATATACAAGAAAAAACAAAAAAAATATAAGATTACGGAATTCTTCCAAATTAAACTAATGATTTGAAGCATTTCGATATCGATTGCTAAATGTGTATGTACAAGAAAATCGACTTTATACCTAAATATAAGATTACGGAATTCTTCCGAATGTACTGTCGTTGTGCCGCCATGGCTTTATATCAACTTCAATACGTTAAAGAAGGTTAATTAACTTAAATATGTTAAACTAATGATTTGAAGCATTTAGATATCGATTGCTAAATGTGTATGTACAAGAAAATCGACTTTATACCTAAATATATGATAACGGAATTCTTCTAAATGCACTGCCGTTATGCCGTTAGGGCTTTATGTTAACTTCAGTAAGCTAAAGAAGGTTAATTAACTTAAATATGTTAAACTAATGATTTGAAGCATTTCGATATCGATTGCTACATGTGTATATACAAGAAAATCGAATTTATACCTAAATATAAGATTACGGAATTCTTCTACATGCACTGCCGTTATGCCGCCATGGCTTTATATCAACTTCAATAAGTTAAAGAAGGTTAACTAACTTAAATATGTTAAACTAATGATTTAAAACATTTCGATATCGCTTGCTAAATGTGTATATACAAGAAAATCGACGTTGTACCTAAATATAAGATTACGGAATTCTTTTAAATGCACTGCAGTTATACCGTTAAGGCTTTATGTAGACTTCTGTGCGTTAAAGGTTTATTAACTTAAATATGTTAAACTAATGAGTTGAAGCATCTCGATATCGATTGCTAAATGTGTGTATACAACAAAATCGAATTTATACCTTAACATAAGATTACGGAATTCTTCTACATGTACTATCGTTATGCCGCCATGGCTTTATGTTAACTTCAGTGCGTTAAAGAAGCTTTATTAACTTAAATATGTTAAAATAATGATCTGAAGTATTTCGATATCGATTGCTTAATGAGTATAATCAAGAAAATCGACTTTTTACCTAATTATAAGGTTACGTAATTCTTCTAAATGCACTGCCGTTATGCCGTAAAGGCTTTATGTAGAATTCAGTAAGATAAAGAGGGGTTTTTTAACTGAAATATGTTAAACTAATGATTTGAAGCATTTCGATATCGATTGATAAATGCGTATATACAAGGAAATCGATTTTATACCTAGATATAAGATTACGGAATTCTTCTACATGCACTGCCGTTATGCCGCCATGGCTTTATGTCACCTTCGGTAGGTTAAAAAAAGTAATTTAACTTGAATATGTTAAACTAATGATTTGAAGCATTTCGATATCGTATGCTAAATGTGCTAGTACATGAAACCTGAATTTATACCTAAACATAGGATAACGGAATTCTTCCAAATGCACTGCCGCTATTCCGCCATGGCTTTATGTCAACTTCAGTTCGTTAAAGTAGGTTTGTTAACTTAAATATGTTAAACTAATGATTTGAAGCATTTCGATATCGATCGCTAAATGTGTATATACAAGAAAATGGACTTTATACCTTAATATAAGATTACGGAATTCTTCTGAATGCACTGCAGTTATCCGGTTAACGCTTTATGTAGACTTCAGTGCGTTAAAGAAGGTTTATTATAAATAACTTGAAAATGTAAAACTAATGATTTGAAGCATTTCGATATCGATTGCTAAATGAGTATATACAAGAAAATCGACTTTATACCTAAATATAAGATTATAAAATTCTTCTAAATGCACTGCCGTTATGCCGTTAACGCTTTTGTAGACTTCAGTATGAAAAAGAGGGTTAATTAACTTAAATATGTTAAACTAATGATTTGAAGCATTTCGATATCGATTGCTAAATGTGTATGTACAAAAAAATCGACTCTATACCTAAATATAAGATAACGGAATTCATATAAAAATACTGCCGTTATGGCTTTATGTAAACTTCAGTAAGATAAAGAAGGTTAATTAACTCAAATATATTATATTATCTGAAGAATTTCGATATCGATTGCGAAATGTATACATACAAGAAAATCGAATTTATACCTAAATATAAGATTACGGAATTCTTCCACATGTACTGTCGTTATGCCGCCATGGCTTTTTATCACCTTCAACACGTTAAAGAAGGTTAATTATTTTAAATATGTTAAACTAGTGGTTTGAAGCATTTCGATATCGATTGTTAAATATGTAAATACAAGAAAATCGACTTTATACCTAAATAAAATTATAACATAACGGAATTCTTCTAAATGCACTGCCATTATACCGTTAAGGCTTTATGTAGACTTCAGTAAGCTAAAAAATGTTTATTATCTTAATATATTAAACTAATGATTTGAAGCATTTCGATATCGATAGCAAAATGAGTATATACAAGAAAATCAATTGTATACCTATATATAAGATTACGGAATTCTTTTCATGCACTGCCGCTATGCCGCCATGGCTATATGCCAACTTCAGATCGTTAAAGAAGGTTAATTAACTTAAATGTGTTAAACTAATGAGTTGAAGCATCTTGATATCGATTGCTAAATGTATATATACAACAAAATCGACTTTTTACCTAAATATAAGATTACGGAATTCTTCTAAATGCACTGCCGTTATACCGTTATGGCTTTATGTAAACTTCAGTAAGATAAAGAAGGTTAATAACCTTAAATATGTTAAAATATCGATTTGAAGCATTTCGTTATCGATTGCTTAATGTGTATATACAAGAAAATCGAATTTATACCTAAATATAAGATTACGAATTTCTTCTAAATGCACTGCCGTTATGCCGCCATGGCTTTATATCAACTTCAATAAGTTAAAGAAGGTTAACTAACTTAGATATGTTAAACTAATGATTTAAAACATTTCGATATCGCTTCAGTTATACCGTTAAGGCTTTATGTAGACTTCTGTGCGTTAAAGGTTTATTAACTTAAATATGTTAAACTAATGAGTTGAAGCATCTCGATATCGATTGCTAAATGTGTATATACAACAAAATCGAATTTATACCTAAACATAAGATTACGGAATTCTTCTACATGCACTCCCGTTATGCCGCCATGGCTTTATGTCACCTTCGGTAGGTTAAAAAAGGTAATTTAACTTAAATATGTTAAACTAATGATTTGAAGCATTTCGATATCGATTGCTAAATGTGCTAGTACGAGAAACCTGACTTTATACCTAAACATAGGATAACGGAATTCTTCCAAATGCACTGCCGCTATTCCGCCATGGCTTTATGTCAACTTCAGTTCGTTAAAGTAGGTTTGTTAACTTAAATATGTTAAACTAATGATTTGAAACATTTCGATATCGCTTGCTAAATGTGTAAATACAAGAAAATCGAATTTATACCTAAATATAAGATAACGGAATTCTTCTAAACTCACTGCCGTTAAGCCGTTAAGGCTTTATGTAGACTTCAGTAAGATAGAGGGGAATAATTAACTTAAATATGTCAAACTTATGATTTGAAGCATTTCGATATCGATTGCTAAATACTTAAATACAAGAAAATCGACTTTGTACCTAAATATAAGATTACGGAATTCTTTTAAATGCACTGCAGTTATACTGTTAAGGCTTTATGTTAACTTCAGTGCGTTAAAGAAGGTTTATTATAAATAACTTGAAAATGTAAAACTAATGATTTGAAGCATTTCGATATCGATTGCTAAATGTGTATATACAAGAAAATCGAATTTATACCTTAATATAAGATTACGGAATTCTTCTAAATGCACTGCCGTTATCCCGTTAAGGCTTTATGTAGACTTCAGTGCGTTAAAGAAGGTTTATTAACTTTAACATGTTAAACTAATGATTTGAAGCATTTCGATATCGATTACTAAATGTGTATATACAAGAAAATCGACTTTACATATACCTAAATATAAGATTACGGAATTCTTCCAAATGTACTGCCGTTATGCCGCCATGGCTTGTATCAACTACAATACGTAAAAGAAGGTTAATTATTTTAAATATGTTAAACTAATGGTTTGAAGCATTTCGATATCGACTGCTAAATGTGTAAATATAACAAAATCGACTTTATACCTAAATATAAAATTATAACATTACGGATTTCTTCTAAATGCACTGCCGTTATACCGTTAAGGCTTTATGTAGACCTCATTAAGCTAAAAAATGTTTATTAACTTAATATGTTAAACTAATGATTTGAAGCATTTCGATATCGATAGCTAAATGTGTATATACAACAAAATCGAATTTATACCTAAACATAAGATTACGGAATTCTTCTACATACACTGCCGTTATACCGCCATGGCTTTATATCAACTTCAATATGTTAAAGAAGGTTAAATAACTTAAATATGTTAAACTAATGAGTTGAAGCATCTCGATATCGATTGCTAAATGTGTATATACAACAAAATCGAATTTATACCTAAACATAAGATTACGGAATTCTTCTACATGCACTATCGTTATGCCGCCAAGGCTTAAAGTTAACTTCAGTGCGTTAAAGAAGCTTTATTAACTTAAATATGTTAAAATAATGATTTGAAGTATTTCGATATCGAGTGCTAAATGAGTATATACAAGAAAATCGACTTTATACCTAACTATAAGGTTACGTAATTCTTCTAAATGCACTGCCGTTATGCCGTTAAGGCTTTATGTAGACTTCAGTAAGATAAAGAGGGTTAAATAACTTAAATATGTTAAACTAATGATTTGAAGCATTTCGATATCGATTGATAAATGTGTTTATACAAGAAAATCGATTTTATACCTAGATATAAGATTACGGAATTCTTCTACATGCACTGCCGTTATGCCGCCATGGCTTTATGTCACCTTCGGTAGGTTAAAAAAGGTAATTTAACTAAAATATGTTAAACTAATGATTTGAAGCATTTCGATATCGATTGCTAAATGTGCTAGTACGAGAAACCTGACTTTATACCTAAACATAGGATAACGGAATTCTTCCAAATGCACTGCCGCTATTCCGCCATGGCTTTATGTCAACTTCAGATCGTTAAAAGAGGTTTGTTAACTTAAATATGTTAAACTAATGTTTTGAAGCATTTCGATATCGATTGCTAAATGTGTATATACAAGAAAATCGACTTTATACCTAAATATAAGATTACGGAATTCTTCTAAATGCACTGCCGTTATACCGCTATGGCTTTATATAAACTTCAGTAAGATAAAGAAGGTTAATAACCTTAAATATGTTAAAATATCGATTTGAAGCATTTCGTTATCGATTGCTTAATGTGTATATACAAGAAAATCGAATTTATACCTAAATATAAGATTACGAATTTCTTCTAAATGCACTGCCGTTATACCGTTAAGGCTTTATGTAGACTTCAGTAAGATAAAGAGGGTTAATTAACTTAAATATGTTAAACTAATTATTTGAAGCATTTCGATATCGATTTCTGAATGTGTATATACAAGAAAATCGATTTTATACCTAAATTTAAGATTAGGTAATTCTTCTAAATGCACTGCCGTTATGCCGTTAAGGCTTTATGTAGATTTCAGTAAGATAAAAGGGTGAATTAACTTAAATATGTTAAACTAATGATTTGAAGCATTTCGATATCGATTCTAAATGTGTATATACAAGAAAATCGACTTTATACCTTAACATAAGATAACAGAATTCTTCTAAATGCACTGCCGTTATGCCACAATGGCTTTATGTAAACTTCAGTTCGTTAAAAAAGGTTTAATGACTAAAATATGTTAAACTAATGATTTGAAGCATTTCGATATTAATTGCTAAATGTGTATATACAACAAAATCGACCTTATGCCTAAATATAAGAATACGGAATTCTTCTAAATGCATTGCCGTCATGCCGATAAGGCTTTATGTAAACGCCAGTAAGACAAAGTAGGCTAAATAACTTAAATACTTATGTTAAACCAGTTATTTGAAGCATTTCGATATTGATTGCTAAATGTGTATATACAAAAAAAGCGAATTTATACCTAAATATAAGATTACGGAATTCTTCCAAATTACGGTCGTTGTGCCGCCATGGCTTTATATCACCTTCAATACGGTAAAGATTGTTAATTAACTTAAATATGTTAAACTAATGATTTGAAGCATTTCGATATCGATTGCTAAATATGTAAATACAAGAAAATCGACTTTATACATAAATATAAGATTACGGAATTCATCGAAATACACTGCCGTTATGGCTTTATATAAACTTCAGTACGTTAAAAAAGGTTGTTTAACTTAAATATGTTAAAGTAATTATTTGAAGCATCTCGATATCGATTCCCAAATGTGTAAATACATGAAAATAGATTTTAACCTAAATATAAGATTACGGAATTTTTCTACATGCACTGCCGTTATGCCGCCATGGCTTTATGCCAACTTCAGTTCGTTAAAGAGGTTTTAATAACTTAAATATCTGAAACTAATGATTTGAAGCATTTCGATATCGATTGCTAAATGCATATATACAAGAAAATCGATTTTATACCTTAATATAAGATTACGGAATTCTTCCAAATTACTGTCGTTATGCCGCCATGGCTTTATATCACCTTCAATACGTGAAAGATGGTTAATTAACTAAAATATGTTAAACTAATGATTTGGAGCAGTTCGATATCGATTGCTAAATATGCAAATACAAGAAAATCGAATTTATACATAAATATAAGATTACGGAATTCATCGAAATTCACTGCCGTTATGGCTTTATATAAACTTCAGTACGTTAAAAAAGGTTGTTTAACTTAAATATGTTAAAGTAATTATTTGAAGCATCTCGATATCGATTCCCAAATGTGTAAATACATGAAAATAGACTTTAACCTAAATATAAGATTACGGAATTCTTCTACATGCACTGCCGTTATGCCGCCATGGCTTTATGCCAACTTCAGTTCGTTAAAGAGGTTTTATTAACTTAAAAATGTGAAACTAATGATTTGAAGCATTTCGATATCGATTGCTAAATGTGTATATACAAGAAAATCGACTTTATACCTCAACATAAGATTACGGAATTCTTCTAAATGCACTGCCGTTATGCCACCATAGCTTTATGTAAACTTCAGTTCGTTAAAAAAGGTTTATTAATTTAAATATGTTAAACTAGTGATTTGAAGCCTTTCGATATCGTTTGCTAAATGTGTATATAAAAGAAAATCGAATTTATACCTAAATATAAGACTACGGAATTCTTCGAAATGCACTGCCGTCATGCCGATAAGGCTTTATGTAAACGCCAGTAAGATAAAGTAGGCTAAATAACTTAAATACATATGTGAAACCAGTTATTTGAAGCATTTCGATATCGATTGCTAAATGAGTATATACAAGAAAATCGACTTTATACCTAAATATAAGATTGCGCAATTCTTCTAAATGATTTGCCGTTATGCCGTTAAGGCGTTTGTAGACTTCAGTAAGATAAAGAGGGTTAATTAACTTAAATATGTTAAATTAATGATTTGAGGCATATCGAAATGCCTCTTTAACCTAAATATAAGATTACGGAATTCTTCTACATGCACTGCCGTTATGCCGCCATGGCTTTATGCCAACTTCAGTTCGTTAAAGAGGTTTTATTAACTTAAAAATGTGAAACTAATGATTTGAAGCATTTCGATATCGATTGCTAAATGTGTATATACAAGAAAATCGACTTTATACCTAAACATAAGATTACGAAACTCTTCTAAATGCACTGCCGTTATGCCGTTATGGCTTTATGTTAACTTCTGTTCGTTAAAGAAGGTTTATTAACTTAAATATGTTAAACTAATGATTTCAAAATTTTCGAAATCGATTACTAAATGCATTTATACAAGAAAATCTTCTTTATACCTAAATATAAGATTACGGAATTCTTCCAAATGTACTGTCGTCATGCCGCCATGGCTTTCTATATACTTCAATACGTTATAGAAGGTTAATTAACTTAAATATGTTAAACTAATGATTTGAAGAATTTCGATATCGATTGCAAAATGTGTATATACAAAAAAATCGAATTTATACTTGAATATAAGATTAGGGAATTCTTCTACATGCTCTGCCGTTATGCCGCCATGGCTTTATGTTAACTTCAGTGCGTTAAAGTAGGTTTGTTAACTTAAATATGTTAAACTAATGATTTGAAGCATTTCGATATAGATTGCTAAATGAGTATATACAAGAAAATCGAGTTTATACCTAAATATAAGATTACGTTATTCTTCTAAATGCTTTGCCGTTATGCCGTTAAGGCGTTTGTAGACTTCAGTAGGATAAAGAGGGTTAATTAAATTAAATATGTTAAACTAATGATTCGAAGCATTTCGATAACGATTGCTAAATGTGCATATACAAAAAAATCGAATTTATACCTAAACATAAGATTACGGAATTCCCCTACATGCACTGCCGTTATGCCGCCATGGCTTTATGCCAACTTCCGTTCATTAAAGAAGGTTAATTAACTTAAATATGTTAAACTAATGATTTGATGATTTTCGAAATCGATTGCTAAATGCATATATACAAGAAAATCTTCTTTATACCTAAATATAAGATTACGGAATTCTTCCAAATGTACTGTCGTTATGCCGCCATGGCTTTATATCATCTTCAATACGTCAAAGAAGGTTATTTAGCTTAAATATGTTAAACTAATGATTTGAAGCATTTCGATATCGATTGCTAAATGTGTATATACAACAAAATCGACTTTATACTTAAATATAAGATTACGGAATTCTTCTGAATGCATTGCCGTTAAGCCACCATGGCTTTATGTTAACTTCAGTGCGTTAAAAAAGCTTTATTAACTTAAATATGTTAAACTAATGATTTGAGGCGTTTCCATATCGATTGCTAAATGTGCATATACAAGAAAATCGACTTTATACCTAAACATAAGCTTACGGAATTCTTCTAAATGCATTGCCGTTAAGCCACCATTGCTTTATGTTAACTTCAGTGCGTTAAAAAAGCTTTATTAACATAAATATGTTAAACTAATGATTTGAAGATTTTCAGAATCTACTGCTAAATGCATATATACCACAAAATCGAATTTATACCTAAATGTAAGATTACGGAATTGTTCCAAATGCACTGCCGTTATACCTTTATGGCTTTATGTTAACTTCAGTTAGTTAAAGAAGGTTTATTTACTTAAATATGTTAAACCAGTTATTTGAAGCATTTCGATATCGATTGCTTAATGCATATATACAAAAAAATCGACTTTCTACCTAAATATAAGATTACGGAATTCTTCCAAATGTACTGTCGTTATGCCGCCAAGGCTTTGTATCACCTTCAATACGTTAAAGAAGGTTAATTAACTGAAATATGTTAAACTAATGATTTGAGGCATTTCGATATCGATTGCTAAATGCATATATACAACAAAATCGACTTTATACCTAAACATAAGCTTACGGAATTCTTCTAAATGCATTGCCGTTAAGCCACCATGGCTTTATGTTAACTTCAGTGCGTTAAAAAAGCTTTATTAACATAAATATGTTAAACTAATGATTTGAAGAGATTTTCGAAATCGATTGCTAAATGCATATATACAAGAAAATCTTCATTATACCTAAATATAAGATTACGGAATTCTTCCAAATGTACTGTCGTTATGCCGCCATGGCTTTATATCACCTTCAATACGTTAAAGAAGGTTAATTAACTGAAATATGTTAAACTAATGATTTGAGGCATTTCGATATCGATTGCTAAATGCATATATACAACAAAATCGACTTTATACCTAAATATAAGATAACGGAATTTTTCTAAATGTTTTGCCGATATGCCGTTAAGGCGTTTGTAGACTTCAGTAAGAGGGTTAATTAACTTAAATATGTTAAACTAATGATTTGAGGCATTTCGATATCGATTGCTAAATGTGTGTATACAACAAAATCGACTTCATACCTTAATATAAGATTGCGGATTTCTTCTTAATGCAATGCCGTTATGCAGTTAAGGCTTAATGTTAATTTCGGTTCGTTAAAGAAGGTTTATTAATTTAAATATGTTAAACTAATGATTTGAAGATTTTCGAAATAGATTGCTAAATGCATTTATACAAGAAAATCTTCTTTATACCTAAATATAAGATTACGGAATTCTTCCAAATGTACTGTCGTTATGCCGCCATGGCTTTATATCACCTTCAATACGTTAAAGATGGTTAATTAACTTAAATATGTTAAACTAATGATTTGAAGCATTTCGATATCGATTGCTAAATGCGTATACAACAAAATCGACTTTATACCTAAATATAAGCTTACGGAATTTTTCTAAATGCACTGCTGTTTTGCCGTTAAGGTTTTTGTAGTCTTCAGTAAGATAAAGAGGGTTAATTAACTTAAATATGTTAAACTAATGATTTGAAGATTTTCGATATCGATTGCTAAATGTGTAAGTACAAGAAAATCGACTTTATACCTAAATATAAAATTATAACCTTAGGGAATTCTTCTTAATGCACTGCCGTTATAACGCCATGGCTTTATGTAGACTTCAGTAAGCTAAAAAAAGTTTATTAACTTAAATATGTTAAACTAATGATTTGAAGCATTTCGATATCGATTGCTAAATGCTTGTATATAAGAAAATCGACTTTATACCTAAATATAAGATTACGAAATTCTTATAAATGCACTGCCGTTATGCCGCCATGGCTTTATGCCAACTTCAGCTCGTTAAAGAAGGTTTATTAACTTAAATATGTTAAACTAATGATTTGAATCATTTCGATATCGATTGCTAAATGTGTATATACAAGAAAAACGACTTTATACATAAATATATGATAACGGAATTTTTCTAAATGCACTGCCGTTATGCCGTTATGACTTTATGTTAACTTCAAAAAGATAAAGAAGGTTAATTAACTTAAATATGTTAAACTAATGATTTGAAGCATTTCGATATCGATTTCTAAATGCATATATACAAGAAAATCGAACTTATACCTAAATATAAGATTTCGAAATTCTTCTACATGCACTGCCGTTATGCCGCCATGGCTTTATGCCAACTTCAGTTCGTTAAAGAAGGTTTATTAACTTAAATATGTTAAAGTAATGATTTGAGTCATATCGATATCGATTGCTATATGAGTATATACAAGAAAATCGACTTTAAACCTAAATATAAGATTACGTAATTCTTCTTAATGCACTGCCATTATGCCGTTAAGGCTCTTGTAGACTTCAGTAAGATTAAGATGGTTATTTAACTTAAATATGTTAAACTAATGATTTGAAGCATTTCGATATCGATTGCTAAATGTGTATATATAAGAAACTCGACTTTATACCTAAATATAAGATTACGTAATTCTTCTAAATGCACTTCCGTTATGCCGTTGTGACTTTATGTTAACTTCTGTTCGTTAAAGAAGTTTTATTATCTTAAATATGTTAAAATAGTTATTTGAAGCATTTCGAAATCGGTTGCTAAATGCATATATATACAAGAAAATCTTCTTTATACCTAAATATAAGATTACGGAATTCTTCCAAATGTACTGTCGTTATGCCGCCATGGCTTTATATCACCTTCAATACGTTAAAGAAGGTTAATTAACTTAAATATGTTAAACTAATGATTGGAAGCATTTCGATATCGATTGCTAAATGTGTATATTCAAGAAAATCGAATTTATACCAAAATATAAGATAACGGAATTCTTCTAAATGCACTGCCGTTATGCCGTTAAGCCTTTATGTGGACTTCAGTGCGTTAAAGAAGCTTTATTAACTTAAATATGTTAAACTAATGATATGAAGATTTTCGAAATCGATTGCTAAATGCATATATACAACAAAAT
Source organism: Bactrocera correcta (assembly GCA_027475135.1). NCBI lineage: Eukaryota > Metazoa > Arthropoda > Insecta > Diptera > Tephritidae > Bactrocera > Bactrocera correcta. The sequence continues at coordinate 28,534 of JAPZAG010000705.1, forward strand.
CGACTTTATACCTAAATATAAGTTTACGGAATTCTTCCAAATGCACTGACGTTATACCGTTATGGCTTTATGTTAACTTCAGTTAGTTAATGAAGGTTTATTAACTTAAATATGTTAAACCAGTTATTTGAAGCATTTCGATATCGATTGCTTAATGTATATATACAAGAAAATTGACTTTATACCTAAATATAAGATTACGGAATTCTTCCGAATGTACTGTCATTATGCCGCCATGGCTTTATATCAACTTCAATACGTTAAAAAGGGTTAATTAACTTAAATATGTTAAACTAATGATTTGAAGCATTTAGATATCGATTGCTAAATGTGTGTATACAAAAAAAGCGAATTTATACCTAAATATAAGATTATAAAATTTTTCTACATGCACTGCCGTTATGCCGCCATGGCTTTGTGTTAACTTCAGTGCGTTAAAGTAGGTTTGTTATCTTTAATATGTTAAACTATTGATTTGAAGCATTTAGATATCGATTGCTAAATGAGTATATACAAGAAAACCGACTTTATACCTAAATATAAGATTACGTAATTCTTCTAAATGCTTTGCCGTTATGCCGTTAAGGCGTTTGTAGACTTCAGTAAGATAAAGAGGGTTAACTAACTTAAATATGTTAAACTAATGAGATGAGGCATTTCGATATCGACTGCTAAATACATAAATACAATAAAATCGACTCTATACGTAAATATAAGATTACGGAACTCTTCTAAATGCCCTGCCGTTATGCCGTTATGGCTTTATGTTAACTTCTGTTCGTAAAAGAAGGTTTATTAATTTAAATATGGTAAACTAATGATTTGAAAATTTTCGAAATCGATTGCTAAATGCATATATACAAGAAAATCTTCTTTATACCTAAATATAAGATTACGGAATTCTTCCACATGTACTGTCGTTATGCCGCCATGGCTTTATATATACTTCAATAGGTTAAAGAAGGTTAATTAACTTAAATATGTTAAACTAATGATTTGAAGCATTTCGATATCGATTGCCAAATGTGCTAGTACAAGAAACCTGACTTTATACCTAAACATAGGATAACGGAATTCTTCCAAATGCACTGCCGCTATTCCGCCATGGCTTTATGTCAACTTCAGTTCGTTAAAGTAGGTTTGTTAACTTAAATATGTTAAACTAATAATTTGAAGCATTTCGATATCGATTGCTAAATGTGTATATACAAGAAAATGGACTTTATACCTTAATATAAGATTACGGAATTCTTCTAAATGCACTGCAGTTATCCCGTTAAGGCTTTATGTAGACTTCAGTGCGTTAAAGAAGGTTTATTAACTTTAATATGTTAAACTAATGATTTGAAGCATTTCGATATCGATTGCTAAATGTGTATATGCAAAAAAATCAAATTTATACTTAAATATAAGATTACGGAATTCTTCTACATGCACTGCCGTTATGCCGTTAAGGCTTTATGTAAACTTCAGTAAGGTAAAGAAAGTTAATTAACTTAAATATATTGAAATAATGATTTGAAGCATTTCGACATCGATTGCTAAATGTGCTAGTACAAGAAACCTGACTTTATACCTAAACATAGGATAACGGAATTCTTCCAAATGCACTGCCGCTATTCCGCCATGGCTTTATGTCAACTTCAGTTCGTTAAAGTAGGTTTGTTAACTTAAATATGTTAAACTAATAATTTGAAGCATTTCGATATCGATTGCTAAATGTGTATATACAAGAAAATCAACTGTATACCTAAATATAAGATTACGGAAATCTTCCAAATGCACTGACCTTATGCCGCCATGGCTTTACCTAAACTTCAGTTCGTTAAAGAAGATTTATTAACTTAAATGTGTTAAGCAAAAGATTTGAAGCATTTCAAATACGATTGCGAAATGTGTATATACAAGAAATCGACTTTATACCTAAATATAAGATTAGGAAATTCTTCTAAATGCACTGCCGTCATACCGTTAAGGATTTATGTAAACTTCAGTACGATAAAGTAGGCTAATTAAATTAAATATGTTTAGCTAATGATTTGAAGCATTTCGATATTGATTGTTTAATGCATATATACAAGAAAATCGACTTTATACCTAAACATAAGATAACGGAATTCTTCTAAACGCACTGCCGTTATGCAACATGGTTTTATGTAAACTTTAGTTCGTTAAAAAAAGTTTATTAATTTAAATATGTTAAACTAATGATTTGAAGCATTTCAATATCGATTACTAAATGTGTATATAAAAGAAAATCGACTTTATACCTAAATATAAGACTACGAAATTCTTCTAAATGCACTGCCGTCATGCCGATAAGGCTTTATGTAAACGCCAGTAAGATAAAGTATGCTAAATAACTTAAACACATATGTTAAACCAATAATTTGAAGCATTTCGTTATCGATTGCTAAATGTGTATATACAAGAAAATCGATTTTATACCTAAATATAAGATTACGGAATTCTTCTAAATGCACTGTTGTTATGCCGCCATGGCTTTATGTAAACTTCAGTTCGTTAAAAAAGGTTTATTTACTTAAATATGTTAAACTAATGATTTGAAAATTTTCGAAATCCATTGCTAAATGCATATATACAAGAAAATCTTCTTTATACCTAAATATAAGATTACGGAATTCTTCCAAATGTACTGTCGTTATGCCGCCATGCCTTTCTATATACTTCAATACGTTAAAGAAGGTTAATTAACTTAAATATGTTAATCTAATGATTTGAAGCATTTCGATATCGATTGCTAAGTGAGTATATACAAGAAAATCGACTTTATACCTAAATATAAGATTACGGAATTCTTCCAAATGCTTTGCCGTAATGCCCTTAAGGCGTTTGTAGACTTCAGAAGGATAAAGAGGGTTAACTAACTTAAATATGTTAAACTGATGATTTGAAGCATTTCGATATCGATTGCTAAATGTGCATATACAAAAAAATCGAATTTATACCTGAATATAAGATTACCGAATTCTTCTACATGCACTGCCGTTATGCCGCCATGGCTTTGTTTTAACTTAAGTGCGTTAAAGTAGGTTTCTTAACTTAAATATGTTAAACTAATGATTTGAAGCATTTCGATATCGATTGCTAAATGAGTATATACAAGAAAATCGACTTCATACCTGAACATAAGATTAGGGAATTCCTCTACATGCACTGCCGTTATGCCGCCATGGCTTTATGCCAACTTCCGTTCGTTAAAGAAGGTTAATTAACTTAAATATGTTAAACTAATGATTTGAAGATTTTCGAAATCGATTGCTAAATGCATATATACAAGAAAATCTTCTTTATACCTAAATATAAGATTACGGAATTCTTCCAAATGTACTGTCGTTATGCCGCCATGGCTTTATATCACCTTCAATACGTTAAAGAAGGTTAATTAACTTAAATATGTTAAACTAGTTATTTGAAGCATTTCGATATCGATTGCTAAATGCGTATATACAACAAAATCGACTTTATACCTAAATATAAGCTTACGGAATTCTTCTAAATGCACTGCCGTTATGCCGCCATGGCTTTATGTTGACCTCAGTGCGTTAAAAAAGCTTTATTAACTTAAATATGTTAAACTAATGATTTGAAGCATTTCCATATCGATTGCTAAATGCGCATATACAAGAAAATCGACTTTATACCTAAATATAAGATAACGCAATTTTTCTAAATGCACTGCCGTTATGCCGTTATGGCTTTATGTTAACTTCAGTTCGTTTAAGAAAGTTTATTAACTTAGATATATTACACCAGTTATTTGAAGCATTTCGAAATCGATTTCTTAATGCATATATACAAGAAAATCGACTTTCTACCTAAATATAAGATTACGGAATTCTTCTAAATATACTGTCGTTATGCCGCCAAGGCTTTATATCAACTTCAATATCTTATAGAAGGATAACTAACTCAAATATGTTAAACTAATGATTGGAAGCATTTCGATATCGATTGCTAATATATACAACAAAATCGACTTTATACTTAAATATAATTTACGGAATTCTTCTAAATGCACTGCCGTTAAGCCGCCATGGCTTTATGTTAACTTCAGTGCGTTAAAGAAGCTTTATTAACTTAAATATGTTAAACTAATAATTTGAAGATTTTCGGAATCGACTGCTAAATGCATATATACAACAAAACCGACTTTATACCTAAATGTAAGATTATCGAGATATCGATTGCTAAATGTGTATATACAACAAAATCGACTTTATACCTAAATATAAGATTACGAAATTCTCCCAAATGCACTGCCGTTATACCGTTATGGCTTTATGTAAACTTCAGTAAGATAAAGAGGGTTAATTAACTTAAGTATGTTAAACTAATGATTTGAAGCATTTCGATATCGATTGCTAAATGCTTGTATACAAGAAAATCGGATTTATATCTAAATATAAGATTACGGACTTATTCTAAATGCACTGCCGTTATGCCGCCATGGATTTGTGCAATCTGCAGTTCGTTAAAGAAGGTTTATTAACTTAAATATGTTAAACTAATGATTTGAAGCATTTCGATATCGATTGCTAAATGTGTATATACAAGAAAACCGACTTTATACCTAAATACATGATAACGGAATTATTCTGAATGCACTGCCGTTATGCCGTTAAGGCTTTTGTAGACTTCAGTAAGATAAAGAAGGTTTATTAACTTAGATATGTTACACCAGTTATTTGAAGCATTTCGATATCGACTGCTAAATGTGTAAATACAACAAAATCGACTTTATGCCTAAATATAAAATTATAACATTACGGATTTCTTCTAAATGCACTGCCGTTATACCGTTAAGGCTTTATGTAGACCTTATTAAGCTAAAAAATGTTTATTAACTTAATATGTTAAACTAATGATTTGAAGCATTTCGATATCGATTGCTAAATGTGTATATACAACAAAATCGAATTTATACCTAAACATAAGATTACGGAATTCTTCTACATACACTGCCGTTATACCGCCATGGCTTTATATCAACTTCAATATGTTAAAGAAGGTTAAATAACTTAAATATGTTAAACTAATGATTTGAAACATTTCGATATCGCTTGCTAAACGTGTATATACAAGAAAATCGAATTTATACCTAAATATAAGATAACGGAATTCTTCTAAACGCACTGCCGTTATGCCGTTAAGGCTTTATGTAGACTTCAGTAAGATAGAGGGGAATAATTAATTTAAATATGTTAAACTTATGATTTGAAGCATTTCGATATCGATTGCTAAACATGTAAATACAAACAAATCGACTTTGTACCTAAATATAAGATTACGGAATTCTTTTAAATGCACTGCAGTTATACCGTTAAGGCTTTATGTAGACTTCAGTGCGTTAAAAAGGTTTATTATAAATAACTTGAAAATGTAAAACTAATGATTTGAAGCATTTCGATATCGATTGCTAAATGAGTATATACAAGAAAATCGACTTTATACCTGAATATAAGATTATAAAATTCTTCTAAATGCACTGCCGTTATGCCGTTAAGGCTTTTGTAGACTTCAGTATGAAAAAGAGGGTTAATTAATTTAAATATGTTAAACTAATATTTTGAAGCATTTCGATATCGATTGCTAAATGAGTATATACAAGAAAATCGACTTTGTATTTAAATATAAGATTATGGAATTCTTCTAAATGCACTGCCGTTATGCCGCCATGGCTTCATGTCACCTTCGGTAGGTTAAAGAAGGTAACTTAACTTAAATATGTTAAACTAATGATTTGAAGCATTTCGATATCGATTGCTAAATATGTAAATACAAGAAACTTGACTTTATACATAAACATAGGATAACAGAATTCTTCCAAATGCACTGCCGTTAATCCGCCATGGCTTTATGTCACTTTCGGTAGGTTAAAGAAGCTAATTTAACTTAAATATGATAAACTAATGATTTGAAGCATTTCGATATCGATTGCTAAATATGTAAATACAAGAAAATCGACTTTATACCTGAATATAAGATTACGGAATTCTTCTAAATGCACTGCAGTTATCCCGTTAAGGCTTTATGTAATCTTCAGTAAGACAAAGAAGGTTAATTAACTTAAATATGTTTAACTAATGAATTGAAGCATTTCGATATCGATTGTTAAATGTGTATATACAAGAAAATCGATTTTATACCTAAATATAAGATAACGGAATTCTTCTAAACGCAATGCCGTAATGCCGTTATGGCTTTATGTAAACTTCAGTAAGATAAAGAAGGTTAATTAACTTAAATATGTTAAACCAGTTATTTGAAGCATTTCGATATCGATTGCAAAGTGTGTATGTACAAGAAAATCGACTTTAAGCCTAAATATAAGTCTACGGAATTCTTCCAAATGCACTGCCGTTATGCCGTTATGGCTTTATGTAATCTTCAGTAAGATAAAGAAGGTTAATTAACTTAAATATGTTAAACTAATGATTTGAAGCATTTCGATATAGATTGTTAAATGTGTATATACAAGAAAATCGACTTTATACCTAAATATAAGATAACGGAATTCTTCTACATGCACTGCCGTTATGACGCCATGATTTTATGCCAACTTCAGTTCTTTGAAGAAAGTTTATTAACTTAAATATGTTAAACTAATGAGTTGAAGCATCTCGATATCGATTGCTAAATGGGTATATACAACAAAATCGAATTTATACCTAAACATAAGATTACGGAATTCTTCTACATGCACTGCCGTTATACCGCCATGGCTTTATGTTAACTTCAGTGCGTTAAAGAAGGTTTATTAACTTAAATATGTTAAAATAATGATTTGAAACATTTCGATATATATCGACTTTATATCTAAATATAAGATTATACCTAAATATAAGATAACGTAATTCTTCTAAATGCACTGCCGTTATGCCGTTAAGGCTTGATGTAGACTTCAGGAAGATAAATAGGGTTAATTAACTTAAATATGTTAAACTAATGATTTGAAGCATTTCGATATCGATTGCTAAATGAGTATGTACAAGAAAATCGAATTCATACCTAAATATAAGATTACGGAATTCTTCTAAATGCACTGCCGTTATGCCGTTAAGGCTTTTGCAGACTTCAGTAAGAAAAAGAGGGTTAAGTAACTTAAATATGTTAAACTAATGATTTGAAGCATTTCGATATCGATTGCTAAATGTGTATATACAAGAAAATCGACTTTACATATACCTAAATATAAGATTACGGAATTCTTCCAAATGTACTGTCGTTATGCCGCCATGGTTTGTACCAACAACAATACGTAAAAGAAGGTTAATTATTTTAAATATGTTAAACTAATGGTTTGAAGCATTTCGATATCGACTGCTAAATGTGTAAATACAACAAAATCGACTTTATACCTAAATATAAAATTATAACATTACGGATTTCTTCTAAATGCACTGCCGTCATACCGTTAAGGCTTTATGTAGACCTCATTAAGCTAAAAAATGTTTATTAACTTAATATGTTAAACTAATGATTTGAAGCATTTCGATATCGATAGCTAAATGTGTATATACAACAAAATCGAATTTATACCTAAACATAAGATTACGGAATTCTTCTACATACACTGCCGTTATACCGCCATGGCTTTATATCAACTTCAATATGTTAAAGAAGGTTAAATAACTTAAATATGTTAAACTAATGACTTGAAACATTTCGATATCGCTTGCTAAATGTGTATATACAAGAAAATCGAATTAATACCTAAATATAAGATAACGGAATTCTTCTAAGCGCACTGCCGTTATGCCGTTAAGGCTTTATGTAGATTTCAGTAAGATAGAGGGGAATAATAAACTTAAATATGTTAAACTTATGATTTGAAGCATTTCGATATCGATTACTAAATATGTAAATACAAGAAAATCGACTTTGTGCCTAAATATAAGATTACGGAATTCTTTTAAATGCACTGCAGTTATAAGGTTAAGGCCTTATGTAGACTTCAGTGCGTTAAAGAAGATAAACCTATAAATAACTTGAAAATGTAAATTTAATGATTTGAAGCATTTCGATGTCGATTGCTAAATGAGTATATAAAAGAAAATCGAATTTATACCTAAATATAAGATTATAAAATTCTTCTAGATGCACTGCCGTTATGCCGTTAAGGCTTTTGTAGACTTCAGTATGAAAAGGAGGGTTAATTAACTTAAATATGTTAAACTCATGATTTGAAGCATTTCGATATCGATTGCTAAATGTGTATGTACAAAAAAATCGACTTCATACCTAAATATAAGATAACGGAATTCATATAAATATACTGCCGTTATGCCGTTATGGCTTTATGTAAACTTCAGTAAGATAAAGAAGGTTAATTAACTCACATATGTTAAACCAGTTATCTGAAGTATTTCGATATCGATTGCGAAATGTAAACATACAAGAAAATCGAACTTATACCTATATATAAGATTACGGAATTCTTCCACATGTACTGTCGTTATGCCGCCATGGCTTTTTATCACCTTCAATACGTTAAAGAAGGTTAATTATTTTAAATATGTTAAACTAGTGGTTTGAAGCATTTCGATATCGATTGCTAAATGTGTAAATACAAGAAAATCGACTTTATACCTAAATATAAAATTATAACATTACGGAATTCTTCTCGATGCACTGCCATTATACCGTTAAGGCGTTATGTAGACTTCAGTAAGCTAAAAAAGGTTTATTAACTTAATATATTAAACTAATGATTTGAAGCATTTCGATATCGATAGCAAAATGAGTATATACAAGAAAATCAATTTTATACCTATATATAAGATTACGGAATTCTTTTCATGCACTGCCGCTATGCCGCCATGGCTATATGCCCACTTCAGATCGTTAAAGAAGGTTTATTAACTTAAATATGTTAAACTAATGAGTTGAAGCATCTCGATATCGATTGCTAAACGTATAGATACAACAAAATCGACTTTATACCTAAATATAAGTTTACGGAATTCTTCTAAATGCACTGCCGTTATACCGTTATGGCTTTATGTAAACTTCAGTAAGATAAAGAAGGTTAATAACCTTAAATATGTTAAACTATCGATTTGAAGCATTTCGTTATCGATTGCTTAATGTGTATATAAAAGAAAATCGAATTTATACCTAAATATAAGATTACGAATTTCTTCTAAATGCACTGCCGTTATGCCGCCATGGCTTTATATCAACTTCAATAAGTTAAAAAAGGTTAACTAACTTAAATATGTTAAACTAATGATTTAAAACATTTCGATATCGCTTGCTAAATGTGTATATACAAGAAAATCGAATTTAAACCTAAATATAAGATAACGGAATTCTTCTAAATGCACTGCCGTTATGCTGTTAAGGCTTTATGTAGACTTCAGTAAGATAGAGGGGAATAATTAACTTAAATATGTTAAACTTATGATTTGAAGCATTTCGATATCGATTGACCTTATGCCGCCATGGCTTTACCTAAACTTCAGTTCGTTAAAGAAGATTTATTAACTTAAATGTGTTAAGCAAAAGATTTGAAGCATTTCAAATACGATTGCGAAATGTGTATATACAAGAAATCGACTTTATACCTAAATATAAGATTAGGAAATTCTTCTAAATGCACTGCCGTCATACCGTTAAGGATTTATGTAAACTTCAGTACGATAAAGTAGGCTAATTAAATTAAATATGTTTAGCTAATGATTTGAAGCATTTCGATATTGATTGTTTAATGCATATATACAAGAAAATCGACTTTATACCTAAACATAAGATAACGGAATTCTTCTAAACGCACTGCCGTTATGCAACATGGTTTTATGTAAACTTTAGTTCGTTAAAAAAAGTTTATTAATTTAAATATGTTAAACTAATGATTTGAAGCATTTCAATATCGATTACTAAATGTGTATATAAAAGAAAATCGACTTTATACCTAAATATAAGACTACGAAATTCTTCTAAATGCATTGCCGTCATGCCGACAAGGCTTTATGTAAACGCCAGTAAGATAAAGTATGCTAAATAACTTAAACACATATGTTAAACCAATAATTTGAAGCATTTCGTTATCGATTGCTAAATGTGTATATACAAGAAAATCGATTTTATACCTAAATATAAGATTACGGAATTCTTCTAAATGCACTGTTGTTATGCCGCCATGGCTTTATGTAAACTTCAGTTCGTTAAAAAAGGTTTATTTACTTAAATATGTTAAACTAATGATTTGAAAATTTTCGAAATCCATTGCTAAATGCATATATACAAGAAAATCTTCTTTATACCTAAATATAAGATTACGGAATTCTTCCAAATGTACTGTCGTTATGCCGCCATGCCTTTCTATATACTTCAATACGTTAAAGAAGGTTAATTAACTTAAATATGTTAATCTAATGATTTGAAGCATTTCGATATCGATTGCTAAGTGAGTATATACAAGAAAATCGACTTTATACCTAAATATAAGATTACGGAATTCTTCCAAATGCTTTGCCGTAATGCCCTTAAGGCGTTTGTAGACTTCAGAAGGATAAAGAGGGTTAATTAACTTAAATATGTTAAACTGATGATTTGAAGCATTTCGATATCGATTGCTAAATGTGCATATACAAAAAAATCGACTTTATACCTAAATATAAGCTAACGGAATTTTTCTAAATGCACTGCCGTTATGCCGTTATGGCTTTATGTTAACTTCAGTTCGTTTAAGAAAGTTTATTAACTTAGATATATTACACCAGTTATTTGAAGCATTTCGAAATCGATTTCTTAATGCATATATACAAGAAAATCGACTTTCTACCTAAATATAAGATTACGGAATTCTTCTAAATATACTGTCGTTATGCCGCCAAGGCTTTATATCAACTTCAATATCTTATAGAAGGATAACTAACTCAAATATGTTAAACTAATGATTGGAAGCATTTCGATATCGATTGCTAATATATACAACAAAATCGACTTTATACTTAAATATAATTTACGGAATTCTTCTAAATGCACTGCCGTTAAGCCGCCATGGCTTTATGTTAACTTCAGTGCGTTAAAGAAGCTTAATTAACTTGAATATGTTAAACTAATAATTTGAAGATTTTCGGAATCGACTGCTAAATGCATATATACAACAAAATCGACTTTATACCTAAATGTAAGATTATCGAGATATCGATTGCTAAATGTGTATATACAACAAAATCGACTTTATACCTAAATATAAGATTACGAAATTCTCCCAAATGCACTGCCGTTATACCGTTATGGCTTTATGTAAACTTCAGTAAGATAAAGAGGGTTAATTAACTTAAGTATGTTAAACTAATGATCTGAAGCATTTCGACATCGATTGCTAAATGCTTGTATACAAGAAAATCGGATTTATATCTAAATATAAGATTACGGACTTATTCTAAATGCACTGCCGTTATGCCGCCATGGATTTGTGCAATCTGCAGTTCGTTAAAGAAGGTTTATTAACTTAAATATGTTAAACTAATGATTTGAAGCATTTCGATATCGATTGCTAAATGTGTATATACAAGAAAACCGACTTTATACCTAAATATATGATAACGGAATTCTTCTGAATGCACTGCCGTTATGTCGTTAAGGCTTTTGTAGACTTCAGTAAGATAAAGAGGGTTAATTAGCCTAAATATGTTAAACTAATGATTTGAAGATTTTCGATGTCGATTGCTAAATGTGTAAATACAAGAAAATTGACTTTATACCTAAATATAAAAATATAACATTACGGAATTCTACTAAATGCACTGCTGTTATACCGTTAAGGCTTTATGTAGACTTCAGAAAGCTAAAAAAAAATTTATTAACTTTAATATGTTAAACTAATGATTTGAAGCATTTCGATATCGATTGCTTAATGTGTATATACAAGAAAACCGCTTTATACCTAAATACATGATAACGGAATTATTCTGAATGCACTGCCGTTATGCCGTTAAGGCTTTTGTAGACTTCAGTAAAATAAAGAAGGTTTATTAACTTAGATATGTTACACCCGTTATTTGAAGCATTTCGATATCGACTGCTAAATGTGTAAATACAACAAAATCGACTTTATGCCTAAATATAAAATTATAACATTACGGATTTCTTCTAAATGCACTGCCGTTTACCGTTAAGGCTTTATGTAGACCTTATTAAGCTAAAAAATGTTTATTAACTTAATATGTTAAACTAATGATTTGAAGCATTTCGATATCGATTGCTAAATGTGTATATACAACAAAAACGAATTTATACCTAAACATAAGATTACGGAATTCTTCTACATACACTGCCGTTATACCGCCATGGCTTTATTCAACTTCAATATGTTAAAGAAGGTTAAATAACTTAAATATGTTAAACTAATGATTTGAAGCATTTCGATATCGATTGCTAAATATGTAAATACAAGAAAATCGACTTTATACCTGAATATAAGATTACGGAGTTCTTCTAAAAGCACTGCAGTTATCCCGTTAAGGCTTTATGTAATCTTCAGTAAGACAAAGAAGGTTAATTAACTTAAATATGTTTAACTAATGAATTGAAGCATTTCGATATCGATTGTTAAATGTGTATATACAAGAAAATCGATTTTATACCTAAATATAAGATAACGGAATTCTTCTAAACGCAATGCCGTAATGCCGTTATGGCTTTATGTAAACTTCAGTAAGATAAAGAAGGTTAATTAACTTAAATATGTTAAACCAGTTATTTGAAGCATTTCGATATCGATTGCAAAGTGTGTATGTACAAGAAAATCGACTTTAAGCCTAAATATAAGTCTACGGAATTCTTCCAAATGCACTGCCGTTATGCCGTTATGGCTTTATGTAATCTTCAGTAAGATAAAGAAGGTTAATTAACTTAAATATGTTAAACTAATGATTTGAAGCATTTTGATATCGATTGTTAAATGTGTATATACAAGAAAATCGACTTTATACCTAAATATAAGATAACGGAATTCTTCTACATGCACTGCCGTTATGACGCCATGATTTTATGCCAACTTCAGTTCTTTGAAGAAAGTTTATTAACTTAAATATGTTAAACTAATGAGTTGAAGCATCTCGATATCGATTGCTAAATGGGTATATACAACAAAATCGAATTTATACCTAAACATAAGATTACGGAATTCTTCTACATGCACTGCCGTTATACCGCCATGGCTTTATGTTTAAATTCAGTGCGTTAAAGAAGGTTTATTAACTTAAATATGTTAAAATAATGATTTGAAACATTTCGATATATATCGACATTATATCTAAATATAAGATTATACCTAAATATAAGATAACGTAATTCTTCTAAATGCACTGCCGTTATGCCGTTAAGGCTTGATGTAGACTTCAGGAAGATAAATAGGGTTAATTAACTTAAATATGTTTAAAATAATGATTTGAAGCATTTCGATATCGATTGCTAAATGAGTATGTACAAGAAAAACGAATTCATACCAAAAATAAGATTACGGAAATTTTTCTAAATGCATGCCGTTAGCCTTAAAGGGTTTTTCAGACTTCAGTAAGAAAAAGAGAGTTAAGTAACTTAAATATGTTAAACTAATGATTTGAAATTTTGATATCGATTCTAAATGTGTATATGCAAGAAAATCGACTTTACATATACCTAAATATAAGATTACGGAATTCTTCCAAATGTACTGTCGTTATGCCGCCATGGTTTGTACCAACTACAATACGTAAAAGAAGGGTTTAAATTTTTTTAAATATGTTAAACTAATGGTTTGAAGCATTTCGATATCGACTGCTAAATGTGTAAATACAACAAAATCGACTTTATACCTAAATATAAAATTATAACATTACGGATTTCTTCTAAATGCACTGCCGTCATACCGTTAAGGCTTTATGTAGACCTCATTAAACTAAAAAATGTTTATTAACTTAATATGTTAAACTAATGATTTGAAACATTTCGATATCGATAGCTAAATGTGTATATACAACAAAATCGAATTTATACCTAAACATAAGATTACGGAATTCTTCTACATACACTGCCGTTATACCGCCATGGCTTTATATCAACTTCAATATGTTAAAGAAGGTTAAATAACTTAAATATGTTAAACTAATGACTTGAAACATTTCGATATCGCTTGCTAAATGTGTATATACAAGAAAATCGAATTTAAAACCTAAATATAAGATAACGGAATTCTTCTAAAAAGCACTGCCGTTATGCCGTTAAGGCTTTATGTAGATTTCAGTAAGATAGAGGGGAATAATAAAATTAAATAGTTAAACTTATGATTTGAAGCATTTCGATATCGATTACTAAATATGTAAATACAAAAAAATCGACTTTGTGCCTAAATATAAGATTACGGAATTCTTTTAAATGCACTGCAGTTATAAGGTTAAGGCCTTATGTAGACTTCAGTGCGTTAAAGAAGATAAACCTATAAATAACTTGAAAATGTAAAATTTTAAAGATTTGAAGCATTTCGATGTCGATTGCTAAATGAGTATATAAAAAAAAATCGAATTTATACCTAAATATAAGATTATAAAATTCTTCTAGATGCACTGCCGTTATGCCGTTAAGGCTTTTGTAGACTTCAGTATGAAAAGGAGGGTTAATTAACTTAAATATGTTAAACCAGTTATTCAGATATCGATTGCTTAATGCATATATACAAAAAAATCGACTTTTTACCTAAATATAAGATTACGGAATTCTTCCAAATGTACTGTCGTAATGCCGCCATGGCTTTATATCACCTTCAATACGTTAAAGAAGGTTAATTAACTTAAATATGTTAAACTAATGATTTGAAGCATTTCGATATCGATTGCTAAATATGTAAATACAAACAAATCGACTTTGTACCTAACTATAAGATTACGGAATTCTTTTAAATGCACTGCAGTTATACCGTTAAGGCTTTATGTAGACTTCAGTGCGTTAAAAAGGTTTATTATAAATAACTTGAAAATGTAAAACTAATGATTTGAAGCATTTCGATATCGATTGCTAAATGTGTATGTACAAAAAAAACGACTTCATACCTAAATATAAGATAACGGAATTCATATAAATATACTGCCGTTATGCCGTTATGGCTTTATGTAAACTTCAGTAAGATAAAGAAGGTTAATTAACTCACATATGTTAAACCAGTTATCTGAAGTATTTCGATATCGATTGCGAAATGTAAACATACAAGAAAATCGAACTTATACCTAAATATAAGATTACGGAATTCTTCCACATGTACTGTCGTTATGCCGCCATGGCTTTTTATCACCTTCAACACGTTAAAGAAGGTTAATTATTTTAAATATGTTAAACTAGTGGTTTGAAGCATTTCGATATCGATTACTAAATGTGTAAATACAAGAAAATCGACTTTATACCTAAATATAAAATTATAACATTACGGAATTCTTCTCGATGCACTGCCATTATACCGTTAAGGCGTTATGTAGACTTCAGTAAGCTAAAAAAGGTTTATTAACTTAATATATTAAACTAATGATTTGAAGCATTTCGATATCGATTACTAAATGTGTATATACAAGAAAATCGACTTTACATATACCTAAATATATGATTACGGAAATTTTTCCAAATGTACTGTCGTTATGCCGCCATGGTTTGTATCAACTACAATACGTAAAAGAAGGTTAATTATTTTAAATATGTTAAACTAATGGTTTGAAGCATTTCGATATCGACTGCTTAATGTGTAAAAACAACAAAATCGACTTTATACCTAAATATAAGATTATAACATTACGGATTTCTTCTAAATGCACTGCCGTTATACCGTTAAGGCTTTATGTAGACCTCATTAAGCTAAAAAAAAGTTTATTAACTTAATATGTTAAACTAATGATTTGAAGCATTTCGATATCGATAGCTAAATGTGTATATACAACAAAATCGAATTTATACCTAAACATAAGATTACGGAATTCTTCTACATACACTGCCGTTATACCGCCATGGCTTTATGTTAACTTCAGTGCGTTCAAGAAGCCTTATTAACTTAAATATGTTAAAATAATGATTTGAAGCATTTCGATATCGATTGCTAAATGAGTATATACAACAAAAACGACTTTATACCTAAATATAAGATTACGGAATTCTTCCAAATTACTGTCGTTATGCCGCCATGGCTTTATTTCACCTTCAATACGTTAAAGTTGGTTAATTAACATAAATATGTTAAACTAATGATTTGAAGCATTTCGATATCGATTGCTAAATATGTAAATACAAGAAAATCGACTTTATACCTTAATATAAGATTACGGAAATTTTTCTAAATGCACTGGTTTATTATAAATAACTTGAAAATGTAAAACTAAGATTTGAAGCATTTCGATATCGAATGCTAAATGTGTATATACAAGAAAATCGACTTTACATATACCTAAATGTAAGATTACGGAATTCTTCCAAATGTACTGTCGTTATGCCGCCATGGTTTGTATCAACTACAATGCGATAAAGAATGTTAATTATTTTAGATATGTTAAACTAATGGTTTGAAGCATTTCGATATCGATAGCAAAATGAGTATATACAAGAAAATCAATTTTATGCCTATATATAAGATTACGGAATTCTTTTCATGCACTGCCGCTATGCCGCCATGGCTATATGCCAACTTCAGATCGTTAAAGAAGGTTTATTAACTTAAATATGTTAAACTAATGAGATGAAGCATCTTGATAACGGTTCCTAAATGTATATATACAATAAAATCGACTTTATACCTAAATATAAGATTACGGAATTCTTCTAAATGCACTGCCGTTATACCGTTATGGCTTTATGTAAACTTCAGTAAGATAAATAAGATTAATAACCTTAAATATGTTAAACTATCGATTTGAAACATTTCGATATCGCTTGATAAATGTGTATATACAAGAAAATCGAATTTATAGCTAAATATAAGATAACGGAATTCTTCTAAACGCACTGCCGTTATGCCGTTAAGGCTTCATGTAGACTTCAGTAAGATAGAGGGGAATAATTAACTTAAATATGTTAAACTTATGATTTGAAGCATTTTGATATCGATTGCTAAATATGTAAATACAAAAAAATCGACTTTGTACCCAAATATAAGATTGCGGAATTCTTTTAAATGCACTGCAGTTATACCGTTAAGGCTTTATGTAGACTTCAGTGCGTTAAAGAAGTTTTATTATAAATAACTTGAAAATGTAAAACTAATGATTTAAAGCATTTCGATATCGATTGCTAAATGAGTATATACAAGAAAATGGACTTTATACCTTAATATAAGATTACGGAATTTTTCTAAATGCACTGCAGTTATCCCCTTAAGGCTTTATGTAGACTTCAGTGCGTTAAAGAAGGTTTATTAACTTTAATATGTTAAACTAATGATTTGAAGCATTTCGATATCGATTACTAAATGTGTATATACAAGAAAATCGACTTTACATATACCTAAATATAAGATTACGGAATTCTTCCAAATTAAACTAATGATTTGAAGCATTTCGATATCGATAGCAAAATGAATATATACAAGAAAATCAATTTTATACCTATATATAAGATTACGGAATTCTTCTAAATGCACTGCCGTTATACCGTTATGGCTTTATGTAAACTTCAGTAAGATAAAGAAGGTTAACTAACTTAAATATGTTAAACTAAGATTTAAAACATTTCGTTATCGATTGCTTAATGTGTATGTACAAGAAAATCGAATTTATACCTAAATATGAGATGACGAATTTCTTCTAAATGCACTGCCGTTATGCCGCCATGGCTTTATATCAACTTCAATAAGTTAAAGAAGGTTAACTAACTTAAATATGTTAAGCTAATGATTTAAAATATTACGATATCGCTTGCTAAATGTGTAAATACAAGAAAATCAAATTTATACCTAAATTAAGATAACGGGAAATTTTTCCAAATGCACTGCCGTTATGCCGTTAAGGCTTTATGTAGACTTCAGTAAGATAGAGGGGAATAATTAACTTAAATATGTTAAACTTATGATTTGAAGCATTTCGATATCGATTGCTAAATATGTAAATACAACAAAATCGAATTTATACCTAAACATAAGATTACGGAAATTTTTCTACATGCACTATCGTTATGCCGCCATGGCTTTATGTTAACTTCAGTGCGTTAAAGAAGCTTTATTAACTTAAATATGTTAAAATAATGATTTGAAGTATTTCGATATCGATTGCTAAATGAGTATATACAAGAAAATCGACTTTATACCTAATTATAAGGTTACGTAATTCTTCCAAATGCACTGCCGCTATTCCGCCATGGCTTTATGTCAACTTCAGTTCGTTAAAGTAGGTTTGTTAACTTAAATATGTTAAACTAATGATTTGAAGCATTTCGATATCGATTGCTAAATGTGTATATACAAGAAAATGGACTTTATACCTTAATATAAGATTACGGAATTCTTCGGAATGCACTGCAGTTATCCCGTTAAGGCTTTATGTAGACTTCAGATCGTTAAAGAAGGTTTATTAACTTAAATATGTTATACTAATGAGTTGATATCGATTGCTTAATGTACCTTAATATAAGATTACGTAATTCTTCTACATGCACTGCCGTTATGCCGTTAAAGCTTTATGTAGACTTCAGGAAGATAAATAGGGTGAATTAACTTAAATATGTTAAACTAATGATCTCAAGCATTTCGATATCGATTGCTAAATGTGTTTATACAAGAAAATCGACTTTGTACCTAAATATAAGAGTACGGAATTCTTTTAAAAGCACTGCAGTTATACCGTTAAGGCTTTATGTAGACTTCAGTGCATTAAAGAAGGTTTTTTAACTTTAATATGTTTAAAATAATGATTTGTAGCATTTCGATATCGATTGCTAAATGTGTATATACAAGAAAATCGACTTTATACCTGAATATAAGATTACGGAATTCTTCTACATGCACTGCCGATATGCCGTCATGGCTTTATATCAACTTCAGTATGTTAAAGAAGGTTAAGTAACTTAAATATATACAAGAAAATCGAATTTATACCTAAATATAAGATAACGGAATTCTTCTAAACGCTCTGCCGTTATGCCGCTAAGGCTTTATGTAGACTTCAGTAAGATAGAGGGGAATAATTAACTTAAATATGTTAAACTTATGATTTGAAGCATTTCGATATCGATTGCTAAATATGTAAATACAAAAAAATCGACTTTGTACCTAAACATAAGATTACGGAATTCTTTTAAATGCACTGCAGTTATACCGTTTAAAGGGTTTATGTAGACTTCAGTGCGTTAAAGAAGGTTTATTATAAATAACTTGAAAATGTAAAACTAATGATTTAAAGCATTTCGATATCGATTGCTAAATGAGTATATACAAGAAAAACGACTTTATACCTAATTAAAGATTACGTAATTCTTCTAAATGCACTGCCGTTATGCCGTTTAGGCTTTTGTAGACTTCAGTATGAAAAAGAGGGTAAATTAACTTAAATATGTTAAACTAATGATTTGAAGCATTTCGATATCGATTGCTAAATGTGTATGTACAAAAAAATCGACTTTATACCTAAATATAAGATAACGGAATTAATATAAATATACTTCCGTTATGCCGTTATGGCTTTATGTAAACTTCAGTAAGATAAAGAAGTTTAATTAACTCAAATACATAAACCAGTTATCTGAAGCATTTCGATATCAATTGCGAAATGTATACATACAAGAAAATCGAATTTATACCTAAATATAAGATTACGGAATTCTTCCACATGTACTGTCGTTATGCCGCCATGGCTTTTTATCACCTTCAATACGTTAAAGAAGGTTAATTATTTTAAATATGTTAAGCTACTGGTTTGAAGCATTTCGATATCGATTGCTAAATGTGTAAATACAAGAAAATCGACTTTATACCTAAATATAAAATTATAACATTACGGAATTCTTCTAAATGCACTGCCATTATACCGTTAAGGCTTTATGTAGACTTCAGTAAGATAGAGGGGAATAATTAACTTAAATATGTTAAACTTATGATTTTAAGCATTTCGATATCGATTGCTAAATATGTAAATACAAGAAAATCGACTTTGTACCTAAATATAAGATTACGGAATTCTTTTAAATGCACTGCAGTTATACCGTTAAGGCTTTATGTAGACTTCTGTGCGTTAAAGGTTTATTAACTTAAATATGTTAAACTAATGATTTGAAGCATTTCGATATCAATTGCTAAATGTGTATATACAAGAAAATCGACTTTATACCTAAATATAAGATAACGGAATTCTTCTAAATGCACTGCCGATATGCCCCCATGGCTTTAAGCCAACTTCAGATCGTTGAAGAAGGTTTATTTAAATTAAATATGTTAAACTAATGAGTTGAAGCATCTCGATATCGATTGCTAAATGTGTATATACAACAAAATCGAATTTATACCTAAACATAAGATTACGGAATTCTTCTACATGCACTATCGTTATGCCGCCATGGCTTTATGTTAACTTCAGTGCATTAAAGAAGCTTTATTAACTTAAATATGTTAAACTAGTGATTTGAAGTATTTCGATATCGTTTGCTAAATGTACATATATATAGAAGAAAATCGACTTTATACCTAAATATAACTGCCGCTATTCCGCCATGGCTTTTTGTCAACTTCAGTTCGTTAAAGTAGGTTTGTTAACTTAAATATGTTAAACTAATGATTTGAAGCATTTCGATATCGATTTCTAAATGTATATATACAAGAAAATCGACTTTATACCTAAATATAAGATTACGGAATTCTTTTAAATGCACTGCAGTTATACCGTTAAGGCTTTATGTAGACCTCTGTGCGTTAAAGATTTATTAACTTAAATTTGTTAAACTAATGATTTGAGGCATTTCGATATCGATTGCTAAATATGTAAATACAAGAAAATCGAATTTATACCTAAATATAAGATTACGAATTTCTTCTAAATGCACTGCCGTTATGCCGCCATGGCTTTATATCAACTTCAATAAGTTAAAGAAGGTTAACTAACTTAAATATGTTAAACTAATGATTTAAAACATTTCGATATCGCTTGCTAAATGTGTATATACAAGAAAATCGAATTTATACCTAAATATAAGATAACGGAATTCTTCTAAATGCACTGCCGTTATGCCGTTAAGGCTTTATGTAGACTTCAGAAGATAGAGGGGAATAATTAACTTAAATATGTTAGACTTATGATTTGAAGCATTTCGATATCGATTGCTAAATATGTAAATACAAGAAAACCGACTTTATACCTAAATATATGATAACGGAATTCTTCTGAATGCACTGCCGTTATGCCGTTAAGGCTTTTGTAGACTTCAGTAAGATAAAGAGGGTTAATTAGCCTTAATATGTTAAACTAATGATTTGAAGATTTTCGATATCGATTGCTAAATGTGTAAATACAAGAAAATCGACGTTATACCTAAATATAAAAATATAACATTACGGAATTCTACTAAATGCACTGCTGTTATACCGTTAAGGCTTTATGTAGACTTCAGTAAGCTAAAAAAAGTTTATTAACTTAAATATGTTAAACTAATGATTTGAGGCATTTCGATATCGATTGCTTAATGTGTTTATACAAGAAAACCGACTTTATACCCAAATATATAATAACGGAATTCTTCTGAATGCACTGCCGTTATGCCGTTAAGGGTTTTATAGACTTCAGTAAGATAAAGAGGGTTAATTAGCTTAAATATGTTAAACTAATGATTTGAAGATTTTCGATATCGATTACTAAATCTGTAAATACAAGAAAGTCGACTTTATACCTAAATATAAAATTATAACATTACGGATTTCTTCTAAATGCACTGCCGTTATACCGCCATGGCTTTATGTAGACTTCAGTAAGCTAAAAAAAGTTTATTAACTTAAATATGTTAAACTAATGATTTCAGGCATTTCGATATCGGTTGCTAAATGTGTATATACAACAAAATTGACTTTATACCTAAATATAAGATTATGTAATTCATCTAAATGCTTTGCCGTTATGCCGTTAAGGCGTTCGTAGACTTCAGTAAGCTAAAGAGGGTTAATTAGCTTAAATATGTTAAACTAATGATTTGAAGATTTTCGATATCGATTGCTAAATGTGTAAATACAAGGAATTCGACTTTATACCTAAATAAAAAATTATAACATTACGGAAATCTTCTAAATGCATTGCCGTTATACCGTTAAGGCTTTATGTAGACTTCAGGAAGCTAAAAAAAGTTTATTAACTTTAATATGTTAAACTAATGATTTGAAGCATTTCGATATCGATTGCTTAATGTGTATATACAAGACAACCAACTTTACACCTAAATATAAGATTACGGAATTCTTCTACATGCACTGCCGTTATGCCGCCATGGCTTTATGCCAACTTCAGTAAGATAGAGAGGGTTA
This sequence comes from Bactrocera correcta, assembly GCA_027475135.1. NCBI lineage: Eukaryota > Metazoa > Arthropoda > Insecta > Diptera > Tephritidae > Bactrocera > Bactrocera correcta. Next base: position 51,008 of record JAPZAG010000705.1, read on the forward strand.
ATTAACTTAAATATGTTAAACTAATGGGTTGAAGCATCTCGATATCGATTGCTAATTGTGTATATTTAACAAAATCGACTTTATACCTAAACATAAGATTACGGAATTCTTCCAAATCCGCAGCCTTTATACCGTTATGGCATTATGTGAAGTTCAGTAAGATAAAGAAGGTTAATAAACTTAAATATGTTAAACTAATGATTTGAAGCATTTCGATATCGATTGCTAAATGTGTATATACAAGAAAATCGAATTTATACGTAAATATTAGATTACGGAATTCTTCCGAATGTATTGTCGTTATGCCGCCATGGCTTTATATGAACTTCAATACGTTAAAAAGGGTTAATTAACTTAAATATGTTAAACTAAGGATTTGAATCATTTAGATATCGATTGCTAAATGTGTATATACAAAAAAAGCGAATTTATAGCTAAATATAAGATTACGGAATCCTTCTACATGCACTGCCGTTATGCCGCCATGGCTTTGTGTTAACTTCTGTGCGTTAAAGTAGGTTTGTTAACTTTAATATGTTAAACTATTGATTTGAAGCATTTAGGTATCGATTGCTAATTGAGTATATACAAGAAAATCGACTTTATACCTAAATATAAGATAACGGAATTCTTCTAAATGCTTTGCCGTTATGCCGTTAAGGCGTTTGTAGACTTCAGTAAGATAAAGAGGGTTAAGTAACTTAAATATGTTAAACTAATGAGTTGAGGCATTTCGATATCGATTGCTAAATGTGTATATACAAGAAAATCGACTTTATACTAAAAAAGATTAGGGAGTTCTTCTAAATGCACTGCCGTTATGCAGTTATGGCTTTATGTTAATTTCTGTTCGTTAGAGAAGGTTTATTAACTTAAATATGTTGCACCAGTTATTTGAAGCATTTCGAATCGATTGCTTAATGCATATATACAAGAAAATCGACTTTATACCTAACTATATGATAACGGAATTCTTCTAAATGCTTTGCCGTTATGCCGTTAAGGCGTTTGTAGACTTCAGTAAGATAAAGAGGGTTAACTAACTTAACTATGTTAAACTATTGAGTTGAGGCATTTCGATATCGATTGCTAAGTGTGTATATACAAGAAAATCGACTTTATACCTAAAAAGATTAGGGAGTTCTTCTAAATGCACTGCCGTTATGCCGCCATGGCTTTATGTTAACTTCAGTGCGTTAAAGAAGCTTTATTTACTTAAATATGTTAAACTACTGATTTGAAGCATTTCGATATCGATTGCTAAATGAGTATATACAAGAAAATCGACTTTAAACCTAAATATAAGATTACGTAATTCTTCTTAATGCGCTGCCATTATGCCGTTAAGGCTTTTGTAGACTTCAGTAAGATTAAGATGGTTATTTAACTTAAATATGTTAAACTAATGATTTGAAGCATTTCGATATCGATTGCTAAATGTGTATAAAATATAAATATAAGATTACGTAATTCTTCTAAATGCACTGCCGTTATGCCGTTGTGGCTTTATGTTAACTTCTGTTCGTTAAAGAAGGTTTATTAACTTAAATATGTTAAACTAATGGGTTGAAGCATTTCGAAATCGATTGCTAAATGCATATATACAAGAAAATCTTCTTTATACCTAAATATAAGATTACGGAATTCTTCCAAATGTACTGTCGTTATGCCGCCATGGATTTATTTCACCTTCAATACGTTAAAGAAGGTTAATTAACTTAAATATGTTAAACTAATGATTGGAAACATTTCGATATCGATTGCTAAATGTGTATATACAAGAAAATCGAATTTATACCTAAATATAAGATAACGGAATTCTTCTAAATGCACTGCCGTTATGCCGTTAAGCCTTTATGTGGACTTCAGTGCGTTAAAGAAGCTTTATTAACTTAAATATGTGAAACTAATGATTGGAAGATTTTCGAAATCGATTGCTTAATGCATATATACAACAAAATCGACTTTATACCTAAATATAAGTTTACCGAATTCTTCCAATGCACTGACGTTATACCGTTATGGCTTTATGTTAACTTCAGTTAGTTAAAGAAGGTTTATTAACTTAAATATGTTAAACCAGTTATTTGAAGCATTTCGATATCGATTGCTTAATGAGTATATACAAGAAAATCGAATTCATACCTAAATGTGAGATTACGTAATTCTTCTAAATGCACTGCCGTTATGCAAGTTAAGGCTTTTGCAGACTTCAGTAAGAAAAAGAGGGTTAAGTAACTTAAATATGTTAAACTAATGATTAGAAGCATTTCGATATCGATTGATAAATGTGTATATACAAGAAAATCTACATACACTGCCGTTATACTGCCGTTATACCGCCATGGCTTTATGTTAACTTTACACCTAAATATAAAATTATAACATTACGGAATTCTTCTAAATGCACTGCCGTTATACCGTTAAGGCTTTATGTAGACCTCAGTAAGCTAAAAAATGTTTATTAACTTAATATGTTAAACTAATGATTTGAAGCATTTCGATATCGATAGCTAAATGTGTATATACAACAAAATCGAATTTATACCTAAACATAAGATTACGGAATTCTTCTACATACACTGCCGTTATACCGCCATGGCTTTATGTTAACTTTACACCTAAATATAAAATTATAACATTACGGAATTCTTCTAAATGCACTGCCGTTATACCGTTAAGGCTTTATGTAGACCTCAGTAAGCTAAAAAATGTTTATTAACTTAATATGTTAAACTAATGATTTGAAGCATTTCGATATCGATAGCTAAGTATGTATATACAAGAAAATCGACTTTATACCTAAATATAAGATTATGGAATTCTTCTGCGTGCACTGCAGTTATGAAAGTTAAAGAAGGTTTATTAACTTAAATATGTTAAACTAATGAGCTGAAGCATTTCGATATCGATTGCTAAATGTGTATATACAAGAAAATCGATTTTATACCTAAATAAAAGATTACGGAAATTACCCAAATATACTGCCGTTATGCCGTTATGGCTTCTGTAAAGAAGGTTAATTATTTAAATATGATAAGCTAATGGTTTGAAGCATTTCGATATCGATTGCTAAATACGTAAATATAAGAAAATCTACTTTATACCTAAATATAAAATTAAACCATTATGGAATTCTTCTAAATGCACTGCCGTTATGCCATTAGGGCCTCATGTAGACTTTAGTGCGCTAAAGAAGGTTTATTAACTTAAATATGTTAAACTAATGATTTGAAGCATTTCGATATCGATTGATAAAAGTGTATATACAAGAAAATCGAATTTATACCTAAATATAAGATAACATAATTCTTCTAAATGCACTGCCGTTATACCGTTAAGGCTTTATGTAGACTTCAGTAAGCTAAAAAATGTTTATTAACTTAATATGTTAAATTAATGATTTGAAGCATTTCGATATCGATAGCTAAATATGTATATACAAGAAAATCGACTTTATACCTAAATATAAGTTTATGGAACTCTTCTGCGTGCACTGCAGTTATGAAAGTTAAAGAAGGTTTATTAACTTAAATATGTTAAACTAATGAGCTGAAGCATTTCGATATCGATTGCTAAATGTGTATATACAAGAAAATCGATATTATACCTAAATAAAAGATTACAGAAATTACCCAAATATACTGCCGTTATGCCGTTATGGCTTCTGTAAAGAAGGTTAATTATTTAAATATGATAAGCTAATGGTTTGAAGCATTTCGATATCGATTACTAAATGTGTATATACAAGAAAATCGACTTTACATATACGTAAATATAAGATTACGGAATTCTTCCAAATGTACTGTCGTTATGCCGCCATGGTTTGTATCAACTACAATACGTAAAAGAAGGTTAATTATTTTAAATATGTTAAACTAATGGTTTGAAGCATTTCGATATCAATTGCTAAATGTGTAAATACAACAAAATCGACTTTACACCTAAATATAAAATTATAACATTACGGAATTCTTCTAAATGCACTGCCGTTATACCGTTAAGGCTTTATGTAGACTTCAGTAAGCTAAAAAATGTTTATTAACTTAATATGTTAAACTAATGATTTGAAGCATTTCGATATCGATAGCTAAATATGTATATACAAGAAAATCGACTTTATACCTAAATATAAGTTTATGGAACTCTTCTGCGTGCACTGCAGTTATGAAAGTTAAAGAAGGTTAATTAACTTAAATATGTTAAACCAGTTATTTGAAGCATTTCGATATCGATTGCAAAATGTGTATGTACAAGAAAATCGACTTTATACCTAAATGTAAGAATACGGAATTTTTCCAAATGTGCTGTTGGCTTTTTATGTAGACTTCAGTAAGATAGAGGGGAATAATTAACTTAAATATGTTAAACTAATGATTTGAAGAATTTCGATATCGATTGCAAATGTGTGTATACAAGAAAATCGACTTTATACCTAAATATAAGATAACAGAATTCTTCTAAATGCACTGCCATTATGCCGTTACGGCTTTATGTTAACTTCTGTTCGTTAAAGAAGGTTTATTAACTTAAATATGTTAAACTAATGATTTGAAGCATTTCGATATCGATTGCTAAATGAGTATATACAAGAAAATCGAATTCATACCTAAATGTAAGATTACGCAATTCTTCTAAATGCACTGCCGTTATGCAGGTTAAGGCTTTTGCAGACTTCAGTAAGAAAAAGAGGGTTAAGTAACTTAAATATGTTAAACTAATGATTAGAAGCATCTCGATATCGATTGCTAAATGTGTATGTACAACAAAATCGACTTTATACCTAAATATAAGATAACGGAATTCATATAAATATACTGTCGTTATGCCGTTAT
>JAPZAG010000013.1:0-50000 GCA_027475135.1 Bactrocera correcta
TTGATTTTACTTATTTCAATTTCTCTTTATTTTTAGCGAGTTTCCACTGACCCGAAAGTTTTTCTAAATCTTTTTCTTACTTCCCCACAGCATTCCATACCAGTGCTCATTCCCAGCAATGCAGTTTATCACAAAACGTGTTACATTTTCACTGATTTAATTAATTTCTTTACAGCGTGCTGCATTGCTTTGCTCTAAGCAGCCACTTGTTGCAAAGTGAGCGATTTCTACCGGCGGCATGCGATAAAAAGCACTGCCGGTGAACAGATGCATGCACCGATAGCGCACGGGTAAGATTTACTTATTTTGTAGACGACTGTGTTTGTTGACTGCTATATGCCAGGAGCACTGGCTCTTCAAAGTATCTGTGGCAAGCACTTAATTTTTGGCTGTTTCTGCAGGCGCTCTAGATAAAAATCGAAATGTGGCAAGATCAGTGGCTTAATCAATTTAGCATAGCGCTCGAATGCTGAATGTCAGCGAAATTGCAAAAAGAAAGCACTTGTATGTAGAAAAGTGCTTCACATTCAATGTGAGAAGCAAGAAAAGATTTCTTTTAGTTGCAAATATATTATATTTTTTGCAATTAGTGTTGCTGCTGGTAATCTGTTGCAAATCTTGGTATGCAACACATTTTCCACAATGGCACGACTTTACCTTATGAATTTCGCAATCTTTTTGCTTTGATTTACTGACCTGAACTGCAGGCAAATTCTATAAATTTGGTTTAGAAAGTGATATTTTCTCTAGAGGCATTTAGATAGAAAAACTATACTCTATTAATATCTTATGATTTATTGTGTTTTTTCGTTATCGTTTTGGAGGACATCGCTGATGAATGAACAAATTCAAAGCGAAAACAATGCTCCTTGTCTTTTTTGTCATCAAATGCATCGTTCACCATGAATTTGTTCTTCCTGGACAAACCGCCAAAGCCAAGTTTTAAGTGGAAGTCCTCAAGTGGCTTCAGGGGATATTCTGGTCTAAAGGCATGAATTTTAGACATTTTTTAAACTAAGATAAAAAAATGAAAAACATTTTTACTATCCATTTTCTTCTATGTTTTTATTGACATTTTAATAATATAAAACAAAATTTCAAGAAAAAAAAAACCAAAATTCGTCGATGTACGAGCCGTTTGAGTAGTGGCTTCAAAAAAAAAACGGTGCGTCTTGGTTGACGTGATTTCAACCCTTGTAGAGATCTAAACCGCAGAAAACAAGAAAATTCTTCATTATTAAAGATGTCGTTATCGGGTTGAAGTTTTTCAAAAAAAAAAAAAAAAAAAAAAAATAACAAAATAACAAAATGACGTCGACTTAAAAAAAAAAATTTTTGACCCGATTTTTCGACCTTTTCGAATTTTTTAAAAATACTTCAAATCAAAATTTTTAGAATACACGCCATGGCACGATAGGGCATTGTATAGAAAAGATATGTACCAAATTTTAAAGGGATCGGTTCAGTAGAACTTGAGATATCATGTCAAAAACTCAAAAAAAGTAGTTTCGAGAAAAATAGGCTTGAAGCTTAGGGGACAATTCTAGTGAACACGGACGCCACATAAAAAATCGGCAGTTTCTCCGAAAATAAGTCGAATTTTGCAAAATCCTTCCAATGTCATATTTTTTAAAGTCTAAACTTTCAAAGTATAGAAAAAAATCGATTTTTTATCAAATTCCTATACCAGGAATAGCTCCTTAAACGAATGCTCAATCAGGTCCGATAAGGCATCGTAGGCGATTGGAAGTTGCACTACGACCACCCAACGGCTCACAACGCCTTTCTTAAGAACATCTAATAAACCAAGGCCGGCATTCCATCGCTTCCGAAGCCGCTCTACGGTCCATATGTGGTCTCCGGACTTTTTTTGTATACTTGGCTGAAAATGCCGATGAAAGCCAAGCATTTTGAGACGACAGTGGGGATCCCAGCAGCATACACCTCGTCTCTCAAGGCCTATGGAGAATTCCTTAGGTGATGCCTTCAATGCTTGGAAATGGCGCTGATAGCGCTGCGTAGATGCAGAAGCAGTCTGGTTTGAAAGTTGTTAAAGAATTTTAACGGTTTGGTTCAATAAGCTGCTTATTTTTCAGAATCGTTGATATCGGATCCCTGTCGCAGTCTTTGTAAGTTAAAACTTTGTGTTTGACGCGGTAGCTGCTCATGCCATTTGACAGCGACTTTTATCCAAAACAAAGCTACAATCTTTAACCTTACCTTTTTATGTTATAAATGCACATAATATGGTTATTAAAACGTCGATATAGCCAACCGTTCTTTGTTGAAAATTTTAACACTTGCCTGTTTTAGATTGTTACACCAGAAGTGCCTATTACATGCTTCACTGCTGTTAAATAAAAATTTGTTTTACAACGTCCATGAAATGTAACTTTTACAATCATTCTTCTGATCTTTAGCAGAAACAAAACTTTACTGGATTTCCATTTTTTTAAATGTAAAAAAATTTCTAAGATTTTGCCTCAGAAGAAAATAATTCTCAAAACACACACTAGAACATAAAACAGAATGATACAAAATTATGAAAATTTAAATAGCATTTCGAGTTTTTTGGACCACTATGGGATAAAATAACGGGTGACCTAAAATAGATACTTTTTCAATGGACTTTTGTAGCAGATCACGCGTGAGTCGTTTCAAGCTGTTATCTAATTTTTGTTCAGTATTGTTTGGCATTTCATCATGGAAAGACGCACGCCTGAAGCAACGTTTACAAATTGGATACTATTCGGCTGAATTGATCACGTTCAGAACTCAAGAAAATATAGTAGCTGTAGCAGAGATTGCGAGATATTAATCGAAAGCGAACAAAATAGAGATTGTGCAAGATCTGAAGTCCGTCGACCTTCCCAAGCGACTTCACTTCGCTCTTAGCTCTTGAAAATATACGACGCTCACGAGTCAAATTTTTTTCAGTGATGAGACTCATTTCTGGTTCACTGGGTAAGTAAACTAACAAAATTGCCACATTTGGGACGAACAGCAACCTTAAGAGGTTCAAAGCTGGCAGTAAATTCGGCAAAACAACGGTTTTAAAAGGTATGTGACCCGATAGAATCATCGGCCCATATTTCTTCATAACTGATGAATGTATCCGTCAATGGCGACCGTTAATGCGTAATGATAACCAACTATTTGGGGCCAGAAATTGAAACTCGTGATTTTGGCGACAATCGGTTTCAACAACACTCCGCCACTTCCACCACATCGCATCAATCAATGGATTTATTGAGAGAACTCTTCGGTAAACAGATTGAGCCAGTCGATAAGCCACCAAGACCATGTGATATCATACCGTTAGACTTTTTCCTGTTGAGGTATGTGAAATCTAAAGTCTATGCGACAATAGCACTTCGATTCATCCCTTGGAGCAAAGCATCATGCGAGTCATTATCCATGTACCAGTCGAATTCCTCGATGGAGTCATCGAAAATTAGACTCAACGGATGAACAACGGCCAGGATTTTAATGAAAGAATCTTCAAAAAATAAATTCCAAAGAATGTTCTTTCGAATGATAATAAACTCTCCCATTGAGTTTTGTATTTTTTTTATAAAAAAAATGCAAAAGAATATAAAATAGAATTGTGGAAAATTATGAATTTTTAAACAGCACTGGAATGACTGGGATGAAACATATTGAGACCGCACTATATGCTTGGCTACTTATTAATTAGTTGCCTTTTTTTAAGTAGTTGTTAAATTATTTGTAACCGTAAAAAATTTTGTTGAAAAATGAGTCTTTTGTTTATAGTGTTTTCAATTATTACTTTCTATTTAACAAAACGTTGATTTATTCGATTTATGCGTTAAATTTTCCCAGTCGAAAGTGACGCTGACACATAACCCACTACTCACAGGTAATAATATCCGCATTTCTAGCATAACAAGAACTAACAACAAAAGCAAAAGTAGGCATAATTGTCTAAGGCACGCACTTCAAACGCCAGCTAGCAAATCGAAAGACTTAAGCAACGAACTTCCGCGCATACTAAGCATATTTAGTAACAAGTTAATAAGCACATGATTCATAGCAGCATTGCAAATGGTTGTCGTTTGGAAAAAATTAACACACCTGTAAGTGATGCACCACCATAAGAGGTCAAAACTGGTTGCATAGTTGCATAAATAATTGTAAGAATGCATAAACGCTGGTATTACAAGCAGGTAAAACTATGTGTGCCAATGTATGCGTGTTTATGTGTATATGAGTGTTTGTGTTTATATATGCGCGTTTGTGTGTGTGTGGTCACATGTGCAATTCTAATGCGCATCGTTAGCATGCGGATGACACTTTTAAATTTATTTTTGAAATATTTTTCTTTTTTTCCGTACATTATGCTGCTGCATGCCACCGGCTCACTGGCTCGTTAACCCGCATTGCATCATCACTATTTATAAATCGAGCAACTAATTAATTTAATGCTAATGTGCATGCCTTAATAAGGTGCATTCACACGAAATATTTAAATAAGCGACTTTCGAAAGCGAATTCAATGTTAAATGTCAGCAAATTATGTGAATATTGTTGACACATGTTGCACGTATTTCAATTGTATTCTAAATAGCTGACCATAGCACAATTGCGATGGTTATTTATAGGGTGTGAAGTTAATAAGGTATTTAATTAGCAAAAATGGCCATGTAGATCGTGTAGTACTTGTAAGTTGTGAAGTAAAATTCTTAGTTTTATTTACCATTGTTGGTTTGCCAGGTGTATGTAACTACATCAAACAGAAAATTGTTGGCAAATATTTTCTTGCATTCAATATTTTATTTGAATATTATTTATGTTCATATCGAAATTCCCATCATTTATTTCATGTGATTAATTTCAGAATGAGGAATGAACAAAATTGTTCGAGGAAGTTTTCTTGTATGGAAAAAAAATTTTATGCTTAAAAAAATAGAGAATCATGGTTGCCGAGTGATGGCCTATGCGAACAATGTAACACTTATGGTCAAAGTGAAGTTCCCGCGTACAAGTTTTCATAAGCGTATTGCAGCGTTGTAATAAGTTGAGCAGTTAGAAGTGGTCTCGCCATCAACCCAAACAAAACCGAAATTATTTTATTTACTAGAAGACACATGATCACAATAGCATCCGTCTTCAACTGGCAGACACAACGAAATATCTTGAGCCCATCTTGAATAGGAAGCTTTTATAGAAGGCCAATATCGAAAAAAGATAAAAAAAATGCATCGTCTGTCTTATATTGCTGAAAAGTTGCCATTGGCAAAAAGTAAGGTCCTTCACGGAAAGTAATCCTCTGGCTCTGCAACACCATAGTCAAGCCCATTATGTTCTATGGAGTCTTGGTATGGTGGAGGTTTGTAGAAAATACCACACTTGCAAAGAAACTCGAGACTGTTCAACGGGTGGCACTTATCAGCATGTGTGGTGCACGAAGGTCCACTCCAACCATGGCTTTTAGCGCCATTTTTCACATGGTACCTTCAGACATCGTCGAAAAGCGTATGGCTGTGAAAGTTGATATCAGACTCAGAGAAGCGAAGCGATCATTCACTGAGATAGCAAGGGCAATGATACTATCCTTGAACTCATTAACAGGGCGACTCCTTGCCTAACCTCGTTGTCATTAGCTTCGAATGTGTTTGTGGTAATACTAGTATGGGTGGCAGGCCACAGCGAAATAGCAGGCAATTGTAAAACTGATGAGCTGTCAAAGAAGGGCCCCCTAGAACCGCTATTAGTAGAACGGGAGCGGGTCCAGTGCCTACGTATCCTCTTGTGTTCTTCCACTAGATAGCTGGGTTTCACGGGAGCTTGGCCATCGCTGGGCCACCATCATTAGATTATTTTTGTCAAAGATCGATTGCAAGAGATATAGTGATCTCTTTGAGTTCAATACTGTAAGGCAGTAAATCTTACCAGACGCCATCTGCGGAAGTTTGTGGAATAAGACTTACAAACATACCAAAACTTTCTTCTTGATTGTTCCGGGTTTGGTAGGTCAAAGCATAAACACTTGGGAGCACATATCTCCAGACATCCCACAGAACTGGCGGGAATAGAAATTAAATTAAATTGTATTGGCTACTAAGCATTTTGCGAATTTATAAGTTCCAATAGAGAAGTTAGTCTTTTCCATGGCTTCACAAAGAACTATATATAGCAGTTAACGTGCAATCTCTCTAGATCAGCCTTCTATCATATCTAGTGAAATTTTTGTTAAAATTTTCAGCTAAATCATCCCTAAATAAGCCTGGATATGCTTATTTATATTTGACTTTTTGTTTTTAATTTCAACATATGGCGTGAATTTAGAACACTAGATACTTTTTTCTTTATTTCAAATAGTAATTGTTTACAGCTCAAAGAAAGTACTTTTGATAAGAAAACACTTAAAAACAAATTATGGTATTAAATAACGCTGACACGGTCATCGTTTGCTCAACTGTCAGTTGCAATTGTGACAAATACACATCAGCGCAACAGCAACAACATTGCATTATTGTATATTAATTACAAGAGCATAAAAGGCATCGCTGGTATTTGCGTCTTTGTGGCTTGGAGTATGCAGCGGCACATACCACTTGACATTGCCAGATGAATTGGCTGACGGCGAATTACTGTAATACATACGAGCGTCCGTACAGTGGCGCGATTACGACAATTTCATGTGAGAAAGATGCAGTAATATATTTAAAATAATTTCAGCAGAGTTTATAAAAAATGTCTGTCAGAAGTAGAGACATATAAAAAATTTATAAAAGGTATACATTTTTTTTATTTTTGGTTTCGATTTTCTTTTCATACTAAGTTAGTAAATTATTTTGTTAGAATGGGCATAAATTAAACAGAACGTGTTTAAAGTATTTATATAAAATTTTTCTACACGATCTTCTGACTTCTTCTAATAAATAAATAGATTAATACACAATATGTGTCAGTCTATTTAAATTCCTCTCTATCGCGATTTGATGTTCGTTTCATCATTACATACACAATTACATTTGTGACTCAGTGGTAAGAGGCAATATTCTAAATAATAACATATTGAGTTCTTGTGAGCAGTTGAGGAAAAGAAAAATAATTGTTCAACTGAAAGCTAGCTGTTCAACGAATCTTTGGGCCAGAAGGGGCTTTCTCGATTCCGCAAGTGTTGATTATGACCAATGCTGATTGATCCAGCGACCAAATGCACGAAGGCTAATGAAGCCCTGCTCGTTTCCATCTTGATGGAATTCGGGTGCCTTGCCTTACAACCTCGTCAGGTTTTACAATTTACACCGATTTCACTACTCAAATTCCAGAAATGGATAAGTAATTTCAGAATCATAAATGGTGATGGTTTAAAAACTGGTCCGTTAATTTTGAGATTAAACGTTCAAATGTCAAATATTTTCCAACTGGTGGATGGAATTTTCTTCTTTAAGTCTCACAAAATACAAAATTAATGGAGGACTAGAAATAAATGAAGGTGATATCTAAATCTAAAAAGAATTTTTTATACATACATGCTTAGATATCGAAGCTATCGCTAGCAGATTAGTTACTTATGATATTGCTCTTTGGCTATAAAGGCGTAAGCGGTGTTTATGCCGGTAAAGACGAATAGGATATTACTCTTTGCCGGGAAATATGAAATTATTTAACTGACACATCTTGACATTGCCTTTCGGTTACTTTATTATAAAGCTAACACTCTATCAAGGAACTCAAGTATACAAAAAAAAGTGAACTGGAGAGTAATTAAAATTCGTACTTTCTGTGAGTATATACCAGCTCGTGTTGCAGCAGTCTGCCAAGCAATCATTTGTATTTTTACTTTGGATGTATGGAATAAAATTAGTTTTTATTATCTGTATCCAACCGTCTGTTTGTAAATACGCAAGCTAGTCCTTTAGTTAGCAGCCCGTTTTTGGGAATCACTAATATCAGGCCACTATAGCATGTAGCTGTCATACCTACTACGATTTGTATTAACTCTAGATAGGATGATCGAAATCAATTTCTTGTATAAAAATAAAAACAACTTATTTATATGATAAGATATCTTCAAAAAGTTTTGTACGAACTATTGTAGATGGTGATCCATTTTGAGGTTCTCTACTTTTTTCAGAAAAAACTGAAAAGAAAGAACATTCTTTGGTATTCATTCCTTGAAGTTTATCTCTTTCAAATGTTACGGCTACGTCTCAGATAGTCCATCCGTTGAGTTCAACTTTCAATGACTAATATGACTAATTTTCAGTATTTTAACTAGTAATTGCTGAATGACACGCCTGATGTTCCCCTCCAAGGCCTAACTCGAAGTGGGATCGTCCGTTTAGACTTTAAACTTTACATAATTGATTGGTGGTGGCCAATCGACCGACACAATACGTGAAATTTTCTGCTCACTGGAGTTTTCTCTTAATAAATCCACTCAAAAGTGAAGGTCAAGGTTTTCAATATTTTTTTTTATATCGGTTTTTTGAAAAATATTATAAATTAAGAATTAAATTATAAAAAAGATAGTCGTTAGTAGTTCTATCGAGAGTGTTTTAAAGAAAAGTCATGTTGTATTTTAAGTTAATTGTCTGATTAAAATACGAAGTATCATAACGGCCGCATCGAAGAAAGTAATTTCACCATCCGCAAGCCGGTCTCGTTGCCGTGAAAACTATTTAGGAAAAATCAATTTTTTTAGAATCTGCATTAGAAAAAAAATTAAATTATAAATCTTCGTTGTTGCACCACTCTCTAGTTAACTTTTAAATAGCATGAACTAATTTTTTTCCAATATCAGCTTCATATTTTAAGAGACCCATATACACTAAGCATCAAATGGAAGTATAAATTTCACAGTCATCAGTTCAATGCAGATTGATTCATATATATAATTGGTAATTAATATGTTAATATTATATTTATGAAAGTAAGAAGTTGGTATTTAAGGAACAAATTATAAATTAATATAACTTTTCCCAGGAATTGAAAGAAAAAAATTTGTCTTACTCTGAAATAAGGATTCTTAAACCAAGGTGGTCACAAAAAGAATAAACTATATATACAAAGTATATACAAAACGTGTGGTTTAAAGGTAAATATAGAAACTACTATTCCTACATTTGTTCTGAATTAATACACGAAGACTTTTTGGCATAATTCCAAATAAAATTTCTAATTGGAATAATTGGAATAGTATTCCATTGAATTTATTTCTTCGAATAAAATTAAGAAAAATAGAGCAACAAGGCAATGTGTTTTGGGTCCTTGTTGTTGTTATACGATGTTATCAAACACCGGTCATTCGTTCAGCGATTTTAAATAAACTATCTACAACAAATTTTTGAAAAACAGCCTCAAATCATGAGCGAACCTCCTTCTTGCTTTACTCATGATTGTATGCACTGTGGTGTTAAGCGATCAGAAGGCGTACATTTTTTTGAACTCCTTAGATCGAATTTGGATTCATCCTACCAAATTACTTTATCCTAAAATGTGGTTGGTATACGTTGATACAAAAAAGAACCCAGTCGAGCAAGAACACGCTTCATACCCAAACTATCCACCAAAATTATTCAAATTGGCTCATAACAAATGTCGAGCTCTCTTGCCATCTCTCCAACACTTGCCTGATGATTTTTAAGTATCATATACTTTACTTTTTTAATATTTTTATCAGTTGAAGAGCTCAAAGGTCATGCACAACGAGGCAAGTCTCCAACGAGCCCTCAACCGTCTTTGAAGGCTTTGCACTATTCGTGAGTAATATATTTATATTTTCATTTGATGTTAGTGTACATACCTACAAATATCAATATTTTTTATTTTTCAATCACTTAATCTTCTTCTTCTTCTTTTTGCCGCCAATCATCAACTTTTTGCATTGCTCTAATCGCACATGTTAGCTGTCAATTGGCGTCAAATGCCCGCATTGGCAATTGTTGTTGTCAGCAAATATGCGACTGATGCCACACTTTGGTGCTAATCATTTTTCCGCCATTTGAGTGCGTATGTGCCACATATTTAATACTTGCGCACTTGTGTTGAAAAACCTGACAATGTTGCACATGAAAATATAATGAAATTTAAGAAAAACGGCAATTGTACGACAAATAGGTGAACAACAACAAATTGTCATGCAGTTAAACATGCGAAAAGTCAGGCGGTGTGCCGCAGCAGCGCATTGACAGCTCACACACACACACACACATAAGCGTACCAGCACTCAGTCAACGCTTGACATTTATGACATTCTTGCGCTGCCGCTTTTTCTGCGGTTCCCCTGTTGTTGTTTTTAATATTAATATGCTATGTAGCGGCTGCTGCTTGCGGTTTAACCTGCACTGATATGTTGGCATATGAAATAAATTGCACATTTATGAATTTTTCTATGACAAGTGCATGTTGCATGTGCAACTGCGTCGTTTTTACATTTTTTTGTATAATGCATGTTTACTTATTTCGCTCTATTGCTTTTATAGTAGCTTTTGTAGTAGCAAATTGCTGACAATGTTGTTGTTATCATTATTGGTTTACTGATTTTTTGTCCGCATTTTTTGTGCCGTGTTCCTTGTTTTGTATTAATTTTGTATCATGTTCGGTGCGTTGTTTGTTGTTCGTTGACATTTGTGTGTGTCGTTAGTTTGATGGCTTCATTTGTGACATAACGTTTTAATTTTGCGGCAAAAAGTTGTTAGGCGCTGCATGCCGCAGTTCAGCATATAAGGCTGTGCAACAACACTTTTGCGGATATTAGACGTGTTTTTGCTTTAAACGGAAGGTGAGCTGTGTAAGCCAAGAGTGGGTGCTCACTTATGCAGACATAAATTTACTTATGTTCTAAATGGAGAGTGTTAGTATCAAGAGGAAGGAGAACATTAAGGCTTAAGGGGGTTAAGGTAGTCAGAGGTACGAAAAAATGAGAGTTTTCAGTATTTTTTTTTTGTTTTTTGCTATTAAATCGTATTATTTTACAAAAGTAGTAATATGGCATTATTAAAGAATGTGTTGACTTCAAATCACGAAAATTTCAAAAAAAAAAAATTATTTCAAAAGTTATAGTTGTTTGTATTGACTCAGTTCCAAACAAAGGTACTTGCGGTGACAACCATAAGTCCTTGGAGATTCATCTAAACTCAATAGGATGAAAAAAAAAAGTTTTATAAATAGATAAGCTCGGGCCTGATCGATGGATTTTGTTTTTGTTTTTTTTTTTAATTAACAAAATGGCGTTCTCGGGAAATTTTTTTCTAAATTTTTGGGTAAAAATCACAGTTAAAAAATAGAAATTTTTGAAAAAATAAATCCTTCGATCAGGCCCGCGTTTTTATGTATTCTAAGAGATGTATAAATTTCATTAAAATCTACTGAGTGGTTTTCGAGTTGCAGTTGTCACCAGTTCAAAAAACATAGTTTTGAGAAAAATGCGTTTAAAGTTTCCCTTTTTGCTTTGAAGTGCCCAAGCTCTCTTTGTGATTTGTTGAATAACTCAAAAACTAACTATCGTATCATCATGAAATTTTCAAAGAATATTTTTAAGATATAACACTTAACGAAAATGCAAAAATAATTTTTTGAAAATTCGGACTACCCCTAACCCCTTAAGGGATTTCCTCGGGTAAAAAACAGCCTCTGTTTTTACCTCAATACAGTTTCTTACAATCCTTACCGCTGGTGGGGGGAATTGAATAGTCTTATATCGAGGGAGAATTTATTCATTCTGATTTTATTTCGTTTTTGCCTAGCTTATATACAATTTTTAAAACTATCTTAAATAACTAAATATATGTGTATGTGTGTATGTTTTTATGTATTGCAGCATATTTTTTATTGCTGCTTGACATGGGGTTGATTTCAAGTGTACAATTTAATACATGTGTGTGTGTATGTTTAATATTATCTGTTCTGTAAATTTATGACTTGTGTCCCCATGCATTTTTATTATTATTAGATGCATTGCATGTAAATGCATTATGTATATATGTATGTATGTATGTATATTAATAGATATTTATATTTAGAAGAATTTCGGCTTTGCTGATAACTAAGCATGTTCAATGATATTTGAACAGCCTCTTTTCAACAATTTTTTTCTCACATAAAAATTAATATTTTATTACTATTTTACTGTTATAAATGCACACTATTATTAATTCCCTTCTACTAAAAATACTGACATTTTTGGATTTTTGAATTTTTGGTATTTTAAACTCAGCCTTTGCTATGCCATTTTCGGTGAACCCTTGCAAAAAGGTACGCCCGCTTTGGTACGATAACACCTTACAAGATCATCTAAAGTGAAAAAAAAATCGTGTTTTAGTTAAAACCTTAACTTTGAACATGGACGAAGGAAACAAATGAACTTTTGACAGACCTTTTTGAAAAAAATTAAAATTTATTTTCATATTTTTAATTCAATTTTAAGGTTTATACTCTTAATTAAAAAAAAGTACAAATTGAATAGACTTGATCTGCTGTTTCCTAAAGGCCTCATTATTTATTGCGCGTCTTGTCCTGAGAACAGTAAACACAATTTAAGCCATTTATCCAAAGCTTTTCGTGATTGTATGCAGATCCGGTACCTAATTTGCAACTTTGCTTTTGCATACGTAAAAGGGTCAAAAATCTTAAACGAACAAAAAAAAAATAAATAAATAAAAAACAAAATAAAAAAAAAAAAAATTTTCTGGTTAACACTTACATTTTGGTTGGTGGTATGATATTTTTATACTCTTGCATCACGTTGCAACATAGTATAATTGTTTTATTTATCTAAAAGTGGTTTATAATACCTAAAAATGGTCGAAATAAATATAGGCTTTTATATATTATATGTGACCTGGTCTACAAAAAGGGGCTTAGGTGTTAAAAAAATCAATTTTTTTTATTTTTTATTTTATATATAATTATTTTTTTTTTTTTTTTTTTGGACACCTAAGCCCCCTTTTCGTAGACCAGGTCACATATATAAATTAACAGGATAGTGAGACGAATTGTAATCCAAGTGACTGTTCATCTCCTCGTCCGTCAGTGCAAGCGATAATTTGAGTAAAAATTCAGATATCTTAATACAAACAAGTTCATCGATGGGCAAAAGGCTATTCTGGAAAATACCTTAAAAATTTTGAGGACTGGAAATACGTAGGCACTAATGTGTTGGACCAAAGGGTATTCCTTTGCATGGAACGACATAGATTTTGAGGAAGAAATATAAAACTTTGAAATTACGAACAATTCTGCGCCAGTTTCAACCAAATTTCGTTGATAAGATTGTCTTGATATTTCTATGTTATTGCGCTGAGAATGGCCGTAATGCGATAACAACCATGACAACTTTTATAGAACAAAATTCTAAATTCCATCTAATTATTTTACTCTTCAGTATAGTGTATTTTACATGTGCCACCCTATGACCAGAAATTGTTCAAATCGGACTAAAATGATTCAGCCCATTATATCGATCAATCTGTATTTTGTAGTTGAAGTTCGGAGGGAATTCTTTCCTGACAGTAATTACTCTGTCTTCAGAAATGGGTTGAATCAGCATCCATATATCTAATATAATTATTTTTGAACTAGCGGTTAACGTTGTACCACATATATTGGTCAATATGTGAGTTGTCTTACCAAAATTGAAATAGCGAATTTTTCTGGTAACAGTATACCTGTTTGCATAAAATCGGGTGAAGACTTTCCTTAACTGCCACCTAACTAATATGAGGATTTTAAAACATTCATTCGTTTCAATCGTTTCACTTTATGCCGCAAATTATTATCTTATATAGAATACCTCTTCTACTTTAGAAATCAAATTTTGGGCAGTTTTTTAAAATTTATGTAAAAAATAAAACTAAAAATATTTTTACTATCCATTTTTTATGGTGTTTTTATTGATATCTTAAGAATACAGAAAAAAATTTTACAAAAAAATATTAAAAATTAAAATAATTAGAGGGGGTGTAATTAGTAATAGGTGGTGTAATTAATAATTAGACAGGTGTAAAAAAATGGTGCATCCTGGTGAAATTGATCCTGACTCTCCTGGTGGTCTGCAAAAAAAATCAAAAGAAATTCTTAATCAATAAGGATGCTGTTATAGACCGGGAACACGACTGCCTGAAAATGAAAATAATTTTTTACGCCTTTTTTTGAAATTCCTGAATTTTTTAAAATATTAAAAACAAAACGATGCTGGTAGGAACGATAAAGGATTATATAAAAAAGGTTCACACTAAATTTCAAGTAAATCGGTTGTATAGAACTTGAGATAATGCCGGTACCGTGTGGAAAAAAATAGTTTCGAGAAAAATGCGTTTAAAGTTTAGGAGACAATTCTAGTGAACACGGACGCCACCTCACAAAATCGGCTGTATCTCCGAAATTAAGTCGAATTTTGAAAAGTCCTTCCAAGGTCATATTTTTGAAAGTCTAAACTTTAAATATATGAAAAAAAAAAATCGAATTTTTCAAAATTTTAGAATAACTAACTGAATATATAATATTGGATATGTACATATATATTACACTTGTAGCTTAATGCCAAAATAATTTTCGTTATTTCAACAAACCACATATAGAATATATTGGTAAATCACCTTGGTCCAACCCTCATATCTGTTTTATAATAAATTCTGATTCTCTGTCTATGTAAGAACGATATAAATAAAATGTTCGCTAACGGGAGGTAAAACGTAGTTATAGAACTACCCTAGCCTAGTATGTGTTAAAAATACACAAACTTAATTAAAATTCATTTCGTCGAACCAGCAATTTTGAATTCCTTCACAGCATCCCTAAAATAAACTTCTTCCAACACCTGAAGATATTTTCTCAGCTTTGAGAGGAAGTTGCAAGAGTATGAAATTTTCAGTTACAATCGAACCACTTTCCATACTTGTTAGGAAATGAAGCTGTTCCAGTTGACCTATCAACTCAACGAATTATTATTGTTAAGTTGGATTCACCTGTCACTCAGATATTAAATTTTGCAATGGGCGGAGATTGCGCAGCTATGAGTTCAGCATCAGAATCAGCAGTAAATATGTCCAAAATAAACAGCGCCCAAGCAATGATGTGGATAAGTTCGAATTGTGAATCAAAACTTAACGAAATTGATACTCAACGATTTACCAAATTAAATAACTTTCAGCTTTTACTTCATTTTCAGTGTATACTATATCAGTCTGCTTTTGAGATATCTTATTCAAATTTCATTATAATAATTCCGTTACTATATTGCGATTGAAGCGAAAATCCGAATTTCTTTGGTTATTAGTGAAGCTTGAAAGGTAAATAATGTTAAAGTCAACGATCTCAATTATAATGTCAAAAATTTACAATGTTAAGGCAATCCTGGTAAAATTGTAAAATTTCGAATATGTGGATAGGCAGTAAGAGAGGAAGAGAAAAATTAAACATGAAACGTCAATTATTTGGAGGAATTTATAATTTGAAGAATATGATTATTATAAAATGGTTTACACTCCTCAAGTGATACCAGAAAAGCTTCAAAATATATAAGATTTCGTGCGGTTACAAAAAATATTCCCATGTAGAGAGAAACAAATGTAAGTCCAGAGTAAAAAATTTCATCAAATATAGGGTTTCACAAAAAAAACTGATGTGATACCTTAAAACACAAACTAATTGTTAATCACTAAGTGACAGTGTGAAGTAAAGTCAATACAATTAAGCTCTGAATATAACATCTTTTAAATGGCCTACCCGACTATTATTACAGTAATGAATTCCATTAACCCAAGTTTCGAATACTTTTTCCACAATATCAAGTCATATGTCATGAATAACACGTTCAGTATAGACATCTATAGCTTGAGGCTTGGTTTAAAGCTAAAGACTAATAACTTCGAAAAACCCATAAAGAGATAGTTTAACTTTTTTCAATTGCGGCCATAAAAAGTTAGTTATCATCAATCTACCGCTATGCATTATCTATCTAGTATACCGCTATGTATTGCCAACATTATTTCGAAAGAAATACGGACCAATGATTCCACCAGACCAAAACCCACACCAAACTTTCAACTTAGGTGAAAGTAAAGGTTGTTCGTGTATAATTTGTGGATTTATTTCAGAATCGACAGTTTTATTTATTTACCGCTCCGCTCAGATGAAAGTGAGCGTCTTACAAAAATCGTTAACGTTTTCAAATTGCTCCAAGTTAAAATCAGCCAATTTACGACGATTAAGGTTTTCTTATGACTTCAGTTCTTGAACGAGAACAATTCTATACAGATGAAAGCCAATTTTTTTTTTCAAGATCCTCCAGGTTGTGATTTGAGACAGTCCTAATTCTTGAGAATATCTTGGAGTGGACAAATTGCAGTTCTCAGCAGCACTTGCATGAACGGCAGCAATATGTTCATTGCGTCGAGTGAGTCTTAGTCTTATTGGCTAATGAACATTATGTAAAAAAAAAATGTATGCACTAAATTTTTAACAAGTAAATGCAAGCCTTATTGTCATAAAGACCTTTTCTAACGTTTAAAAGAAAATGTTTGAAGGTTGTTGAAAATCTTACATTATATTACTAAATGAAACGATAAGCATTTAGATATATATTCCTTATAAAAATACCAAGACAAAATATCAAATAATTACACAATTTTTTACTATAAAAAATTCCAAGAAATCTTCAAAGCAACATTTTGTGTGTGAAGTTCGTTTCTTAAGTCTTTTGTGGGTACTCAATATTAGCTACTGCACAATTTAGCTAAGATTGTTTTACAATAAACGAAAACCTTTCTACTAGTTTGATAAAATATAATTAACTTAAAACTATTTTTCAAAAATATAAAATATTTAAATTATTGTTATTGAAGTCATACCTAACCTCACAAATAAAAGAAAATCGCAAAATCATAACGGATATTCGCATGCACTGCACTTAAGCACATACATATTTGTATTGGCAACACAAATCGCTCACAACGCCAACAAATTCATCAGCAATGCACAGCATGTTGCTCCAATTTGCTGTTGAAATTAAATCAATTGAGCAACAAGCAAAAAACAAAAACAACAATTACCTACAATAAAATACCGCAAAAAGCGGCTATGAATAAATAAATAAATATGCAATGAATAAACGAATTGAAAAGCACAATGAATCAGCAGACAAGTGAACAATGAATTATTGCTGCCAATTAACCACAGCGTACAAGCATGCACCGGCAGCAGTAGCGGCCATATAGTGTACGAGTGCTTGTATGTATGTATTTGTAACACTGGCTGCAGCACAACTGTTGTTAGCGACAATGCGAGACGCTTGCGAGGCGCCACTTGATTTGAAATTCAATTGGCAAAGTGACAGTTGAGCGGCCAGCCAAAGGCAGCAAACAGCTACGTAGCTAGCCAGCAGCCGTTACAATAACAACAACAATAGTAATAATAATAATATTACTAATACAATAACAACAACAGTTATTTATCATTATAATTCTAGCAATATTATAACTTTAAGGAAGTGTCAAGGTCGGTTGGGTGAAATATTTCGTGCGGCATAGAGCCAAGGGAATATTGGTTATATGGGAATCAAGGGAACATCTGAACTAATTACTATAATTTTTGTATCACAATGCATTTGCCTATGAAACATGTTCAGATAATATCAATACCATGCTTCCCATAAGAACTATATGAATTATAAAATTAAACGTACCGGCAGAGGTCCTCGAATTCATTGAGACAAAAGTAACCGGAAATTGTAAATAAAACGCAAAATATTTACTTATTCATCAATATTTATTTAGTCGCCTTCAAAGTAATTCTCAGAAGTTGTAATACTACGATTTTTCCAATTCTCGAAACACTTTTCATAAACACTTTTTGGGATGACCTTCGCCTCCTTCAGAGTATTTTGTTTTATCTCTTCGGTTGCTTGGATAACAAAAAAAAATCACACGGCGCCAAAGCTGGCGGTTGGTCGATGGTATTCATTGTATTTTTGGCTTAAAAATTCGTACCTGTTTACGGATTCTTTTTGAAAAAAAAAAAAAAAAAAAATCTGCTTTATCGGGAAGAGTCATGTAAGAACGCGTTTCAAACCCAAACTATTCGTCCGAACTCGAGAGAGATGTCGAGCTCTCTTACCATCTCTTTAGCGATTGCCTGACGATTTCCAAGCGCCATATCCTTCACATTTGAATACTTTCATCAGTTGAAGAGGTCGTTTTTCACCATTTTACAGTAAAACAAATGACTGAACTCTAGTAATGTATATTTTTTTGGACTCAAATTCTACACCTAACTCGATTTCATTGAAGTGTTGCAAATAACCGTTAAGGGAACCCAGCTTTAAGGCTTTGCAACTATTTTAAGAGTATAAAAATAAAATAAAATTGAAAAAAAGTCTCTCTGAAAAAAATATCAACAATAGTGGCGCATTACAACAACTTCCAACAAATTATAAACAAAGTATATATAACAAAAGCAACAACAACATTAGCACTAATAAGTATTTATCTGAGCAAGCACCAACTCATACTTAGAAAAAAGCATTTGCTTCAGTTTCGCTGTTAATTGAAATGCGCTCGAAAGTGCTCGCCAAGCATTTTAATTAGGTGCGAGCGCCAATCAGCAATACTTCGCATATTTTTCAAGCACTTTTTGTTTTCTAATCAACAATTAATTGATTCTACAGCTATACGCGTGATCTAATAAATATTGCAAAGAAAAATATGTCGCTAATTGTTGCAAGATTAATAAGTGAAGTAAGGCCGCTGCATAAATGGTAGGCAGCAATTAATTTCCCAGCAACAGCAACAACAATATTGTAAACAGTAGGCGCCGCAGTAGTCAGAATGATCGTTGGTCGAGAATCAGCTGGCTGCCTATCAACAGTGCGCATGTGCGGACTTAGCGACTTTGCGTTGCATACTTTTAGGCATGATCGATGCAACAGCGATAGCCTGTGTTGTTACTGATTAGAGCTCGTACGCATGCGCAGATAAATATACGCACTTACAGATAAAAAGTGCAGATAAACGATGGCGCTGATTACGATATTACGCGAGAGCGTAAATGGCTATGCAACGAACGTATTTTTGTGCTGAAAACAAATTGAGAAAATAATGAATGCTTTAAAATTGCAAAAAACTGCAAGGTCAACTTATTTTACTGGCCTTTATAACGATGAGCAGGTATGGAAAAAATATTTTATTTTTATTTTATATTTTTGTTCTTCAAGAAAATGTATACTTAGAAAATTTTATTATGGTATTAGATCATGTGATGGACCCTTTAAGTGAAGTAATACAATTTTTTGGAAATGTAATGTATTTTGCTCAAAAAATTTGGTAAATTTAAAGAAGCGTGATGTCGGATCATTTGATGAAATGTACTGTACTATAATGTTTAGAAAATATTATATGTATGTATATATTCACAAATTGAAATTTCAGTGCTAGTGATATAATGATGTGATGTAAGGTGATATGATGCATAGATTTGTGAAATTGATATAGATATTTATTGAGCAAAATGATATTATGATCGCACGTGATCACATGGTGTGATCAACTGTGTTTGTGATGTAATATAATGCAAGATGTGTTCCGAAGTAAAGAGCACCTAAAAAAAACAGAACAAATGGTTTCGGTAAAATCAATTTATTTCATTCAAAATAGTATCCTAGTGCTTCAATACAGCTTTTTACAGGGCCCAAAAGCATGTCGAACGAGTGTTTTAGCTCGTTGGCCGGTAAGGCCGTCAGTATGTCGATGCAAGCCTTTTGAATGGCCACTGCGTCTGCATAACGCTTTCCTTTCATGGGCAGATGCATTTTTCTGAGAAGGAAGAAGTCGCATGGTGCCATATCAGGTGAATACGGGTAGTGGTTAATGGTTAAAATGGTGGATTCTGGGCAGTCATCAGTCAATTTGTGCGGAACATACCGTGCACACACTTTTCGTAAGCCCAAATGCTCGGTCAAATCGATTTCAATCGAATCATTTATGTCCTCACGACTGCTTTGAACACGTTGAAACCACTCGTGCACTTTGTTACGGGATAGGCAATCATCGCCATAAACTTGTTTCATCAATTGAAACGTTTCGGTAAAAGTTTTAAAACTCTTAAAACAAAATTTAACGTTGGTTCTTTTTCGAACCGATAACACAAACATACTGACACTGAAAACACAATAAATTCACTTCCAATCAATGAAATGTAATGAAATTCTCACTGGACAATCGATAAAAATAGCAAATTCTAACGCACCAGTCGACATATAGATAGCGCAACCAGGGGCGCTAGATTAAAAAATCCTGCTTACTTTTGAGCACACATTGTATAAGGTTGTCAAATATCTCCTTTCCGCTTTTTTTAATCTTTATTCAATGCTTTATAAAAAGCGTTACTGTGATCGGGTTTAGTTCAAATATGCGCCGTTTTCTTAGATAATCTGTTTCCATCTGGGCGGCAACTTCATAATACCCCCTCGTAGAAGCTCCCCTCTTTATTTGTGAAGAACTCGGACAGCCACTTTTCACAAGCTTCTTTTGAGTTCAACTTTACACTAAAAAGGACGTTCGCCATGGACAGGAATAGGTAGTAATTACTTGGCGCTATGTCCGGGCTGTATGGTGGATGCGATAAAACCTCCCATCTGAGCTCCCGTAGCGTCAGACGAGTCATCAACGAAGTGTGTGGTCTGGCGTTGTCATGGTGGAACACTACACCCTTCCTGTTGGCTAATTCTGGGCGCTTCTGGTCAATCGCCTACTTCAAATGGTCCAGTTTTTCGCAGTAAATGGTAGAATTAAACGTCTGGCCATATGGGAGCAGCTCATGGTGGATAATTCCCTTGTAATCCCACCAAACACTCAGCAAAACCTTCCTGGCCGTCAATCCCGGCTTGGTCACTGTTTGGGACGATTCACCGGTCTTCGACCACGACCGCTTTCACTTGATATTGTGTTATGTGATCCATTTTTCGTCGGCAGTCACCATCCGCTTCAAAAATGAGTCGAGTTCGTTCCGTTTCAGCAGAATATCACAGGCATTGATTCGATCCAGAAGGTTTTTTGTGTTTAATAATGCGGCACCCAAACTTTCTTTCTTTTTTGTGTATCCAGCCTTCTGAAGATGATTGAAAATGGTTCGGTGACTAACTCCGAGTGGGTTCTTATGGCATTAACTACAGTGGCCCCATAAAGGAGCGCAAGTTCGGTATGGGATTCGTGGTGGGAGAAAGACTCCGTCGCCGAGTACAATCATTGACTCCGATAGATTAACGTCTAGCCACAATCCGCATCAAAGCGATGTTCTTCAATAAATCGCTGATTTGCGCCCACGACTCGATGGAAGAGAAAGCCGATGTGACTAAAGATGACTTCAATGAGCTTTAACGCCAGTGTGGAGAAGGTAGCCGAGGTTCGAAATATGATTTTCGGTAGTACTAGATTCCAGCATAAGAAAATACATCAAGCTACCTGGCTGTCTCCGGATTGAAGCGCCACCAAGCAGATCGATCATATTGTGATAGACGGAAGACACGTCTCCAGTGTTCTAGAAAAGCGTACGCATATGCAGCAAAGACGCACGTCAACAAACACAAGGAAGGTTCGACGTAGAGATGCTGCAATCACAACAGACACCCGAACGATTTTCTACGCGGCTTGCACTCCTGCTCTCTGAGAGAACTCGTCAACAACTCGGTATAAGGAAAATGTGGGACGGCATTTCAAACCATGCGCCAAATCTTGGAAAAAAACGTAAAAAGTGAATCGACATACACTACCCCTTCCTCGATTTCAAAGCTGCGTTTGACAGCACGAAAAGCAGCTGCCTCTATGCCGCGTTG
This sequence comes from Bactrocera correcta, assembly GCA_027475135.1. Taxonomy (NCBI): domain Eukaryota; kingdom Metazoa; phylum Arthropoda; class Insecta; order Diptera; family Tephritidae; genus Bactrocera; species Bactrocera correcta. Next base: position 21,800 of record JAPZAG010000013.1, read on the forward strand.
TCTGATGTTGGTATCCTCCCAAAACTAATACGTCTGTGTAAGCTGACGTTGAGCTGCACCAAAAGCTACGTCAGGATCGGAAAGGAGCCTCTCCGAGCCGTTCGATACCAAATGTGGTTTCTGATAAGGCCACTTCATTTCGTGTGACTTTTTCAACCTACTTCTGGAGAAAATAATTCAAGTTGCAGAACTCAACATAGAAGGTACCATCTTCTATAAGAGTGAACAACTGCTGGCGTATGCCGATGATATTGATATAATTGGCCTTAACAACCTCGCCGTTAGTTCTGCTTTCTCCAGGCTGGACAAGGAAGCAAAGCAAATGGGTCTGGCAGTGAACGAGGGCAAGACGAAATATCTCCTGTCATCAAAGAAACAGTCGTCGCACTCGCGACTTGGCTCTCACGTCACTGTTGATAGTCATAACTTTGAAGTTGTAGATAGTTTTGTATATTTGGGAACCAGCATAAACTCCATCAACAATGTCAGCCTGGAAATCCAACACAGGCTAACTCTTGCCAACAGGTGCCACTTCCGACTGAGTTGGCAATTGAAAAGTAAAGTCCTCTCTCGACGAACAAAAGCCAAACTCTATAAGTCGCTCATAATTCCCGTCCTGCTGTATGGTGCAGAGGCTTGGACGATGACCAAGAGAGAAAAGTTCTGCGAAAGATTTATGGGCCTTTGCGCATTGGCCACGGCGAATATCGCATTCGATGGAACGACGAGTTGTACGAGATATACGACGACATTGACATAGTTCAGCGAATTAAAAGACAGCGGCTACGCTGGCTAGGTCATGTTGTCCGAATGGACGAAACCACTCCATCTTTGTACTCGCCGGGTGAAGCAGATGAAGAGGAAGACCTCCAATCCCTTGGAAAGACCAGGTGGAGAAGGACCTGGCGGTTTCTACGCCAGTAAGGAAGAAGAATATATAATAAAATTACTGTAGATTTAGTAGAAGATATGGTTTAGACTGCACACGTTGAGATATCGGATCACATCATTGACGGATTCTTTATATGATGTAATATAGTTAGAAAAATAATTTAGTAGTAACAAAAAGTAGTTCGGACTACACTTGATGTCGTGATTTCACATCAGATCATCATCAATCCTGACACAATATAATATTAAGCGAATTCACGGATACTTTTAAATTGGATTATGATTTGAGAATCGGTTTATCGGTTTAGTAGAAAATGTTGTTTAGACTGTACTTAAATTACGATATGCTATCAAATCATGTAATATAATTTTGTGATTTTGTTTAAATGTAAAAAATGTAGATTTGACTCCACGTGATGTCCTGGTGTGATATCAGAGTATATGAAAGTCTGCGTATGAGAAGTAATAGAATTTTGTGAAAATAGATATTTAGAAAAGGTACAATTTTGACTACACTTGATGCCGTGATAGGATATCAGCTCACGAAATATACATGATAACTGATGATAAGCAAAAAACAAAGGGAATCCGTGAAATTATCAACCTCGTTTATAATTAGGAAAAGAGTTTAGTAGCAAAAAAAGTAGTTCGGACTGCACATGATGTCGTGATGTGATATCAGATTATTACAGATAAGGCGAAATCAAGTTCAACACTATCGGTATAAAAATACGCTAAAATCTCTTCCACACAGATCATACCAAAGCTTGCAACAGTCTGCCGCATAACGGAGCGCTGATCGCTGATCATTGATCGCCGCAATGTAGATCGATCGTGTCGGATCATTGTCGTGGGTGTAAATTGCCGCGCAATTTTTTATGCAGACACCCGCTGACGTCTCATCAAAAGCAACCTCCCTTGATGCACACATCCAACTTTAGGTAGTCTTGTCATTGATGTCTTCGTTGACTGCATTAACGAAACTGTCGTTGCTCGAGGCGACAAAAATGTGGATGCAACCAAAGCAGATAGCCGTTTTGGCAGCGGCTGCGGTAAATAAAGATTTCAAATGAGTTTTTAAAGATCGTGTTGATTGAAGCCAAGCTTATTGGTGTTGCAAGTGAGTTAAGCAAAATAAAATATGCAACATAATGACTTAGCTGGCGGCGACGGCAACTTGAGCATTCAGTTTAACGCTTGGCACGAAATGCGCTGTTTTTGCGGTGGCAAGATGGTGGTGTGGAGGCGGTGTGGCCACAAAAGTGGGTGACATAATTTGATGAAAAGATTTCATAGTTTTCATCAAAAAAAAGTCAAAAGTGAAGCTAAGCGGCAGAGACAAACGGTAAATGAGGCGTTGATAGAGGTTGGTGTTGATGGCGAAAGAAGGAGGCAATGGTGGTAGCAATGCTTGGAGTATGCCACAAAGGCGGCTTTATTGAAATTGCATATTTTCGTGCTGCATCATGAGGCATAACTGTATGCCCTGCAATGCTTTTCGCAAATTAACAAGCGTGAGAACAGTTTCAGTTTGGTATTTAGGTTATATTTATGAGTGCAGCGCTGATGTTGGTGATATTTTTTATTGGAATTTCGTGGTTTCGGAAATATTTTTCTATTGAAAGATGTCTTGAAAGATGAAGATAAAATATACTAAGCGCTTGTATAATATAGGTATGCTATCAACAGAACACTCAGAAAAGTTTCTCAAAATTAATATTATTTTAATATGTGATTCGTCGTATGATCTAATCTCACATTGCAAGGAAAAGCAATAATTTTAAAAATATGTCTTCATTGAATTTTTTGGCGCTTCTCATAGCGCTTAATGCAAATCATTTAACGTGGCGAAAAATATCACATGACATCACATCTTAAGATCTGATATTACATCACATGAATATATAGCAAATAATCAAATTTGACATTTTTCTTAATTATATGTGAGTCGCATCAAATCACACTGCAATCATTGTTTCAAAATATTCTTATCCTTGACACATTATCGAAACACCTAGATCTAATCCCAAAATTCATGTGTTTATTAATAAAATCATGATGAGATCTCGAAAACTCATTGTTTTTTCTTTGAGATTCATAGGATCTGATCTATAACACATGAATATCCAGCACATAATAAATATGTACTTGTTTCGTTTTTTCGTGCCTTTTAATATTTATAATCTGATGTCACATCATATGAATATGTTACAATATAGATAATGTCATATCACTTTCCATCACAATCACAGCCAAATGTATTAAATTTCATTGCTATCGTAACATTTAGATCAACATAAAAGTTATTTCAATTTTAGAGCCATCGTATGATCTGATATCACATCACATGAAAATTTCTGAAATGTAAAAATTAATTTTTTGACTATTGTTTCATTCTAAGAAAATTTTCGCATGATAACATATCATGACATCACGTCATATTATCGATTTTGACATCACATGATCATAACATAACAATTTTTGACTTTATTCAATGAGAATGAGAAAACGAGAAAAATTTTGACTGCCATCACATCAAGTAGAAAAATATCACATGACATCACGTCATATGATTAATTTTCATATCACATAACTATGTCACTTATAAGCAATTTTTAGTATTTCATCCACAATTTATTAATTTCATATACATAGGACGAGAAATTTCACACGATCTCATATTATATAATATGTCATAACATCACACGACTCTGCATGTTTCATTGCGATGCATTATGTAGATATTTTTCTTTACTATTTAAAAAATTGCTAATTATATATAAGATTATTAGTAATATACAGCCCTTACGTCGTTTTATACTATACTATTTACCGTTATTTATTCATTTATTTTTTCTCAATCATTAATTTTATTCGCTATAAATTACTTTATTTCCCATAAATATTTTTCCGATGCTTATCGATGCACACAACACTTCTATAACACCAACACCAATGGCAATTATCATTACCATCAAACCAATTACGATCAGCCTTCATTATAATTTATCAACACCAGTTGCTGAATGCTCAGCAATTACAGTTATTTAGTTGCGCTTCATCAGGAGGCAGCAGCAGCAGCGGCAGCGGCAACACAGCACCACTCAACACTTTCAGCCAGACGCTCATTAGCGAATTTCGAGCAATTCAAGCGAGGTAACTGCAAAACTCTGCAACATCTGACTGAATGAGCAGCAACAACAACAAAACGAATGTCAAAAAAATTGAAGAATTGGAAAAAAAGAGAAGGAGAGGAAAAAAAATAAAGCAAATCGCACAGACACAAAGCTTTCAAGTACTGCAGAAGTAAGTCAACAATAGCAACAATAACAACAATAATAAGGGTAACAGCAACATCAGCGCACAAGCACAATAATCAAGCGAAATCGAATGAAAATGAAAAATGTCGGTGAAGCCATTTAAGTGGTAAATAGTTTTGGCACGATTTGTTCTGATTCCCACGTTTCAAGTGCATGGAAAACTAAAATCGACAGCCGCCATCGACAGGCGCACTTAAAAAGCCACTGAAGAAGGCAGCAGGGAGCAAGGGAGCGGCGGTGTAAGGGAGATAAAGTGATGGGGAGGTGGAATAATGGCACGCTAGTGAAGCGACTTGAAGCCGCTGGTCGCTGGCTAGTGATCGATCTTCGTGCTATGTGCGGGGACCAGAGCTGCAGCTTGTGGCGCATCAAATGAACTGCTGGCTGCTGATGCTTAGGTGTTGATAGCAGGCTGAAGAGACCACAACACAACACCAAAGCCGCTGCAGCCACCACACCGCTAGCACCACTGGGGCGGCGGCGGCACAAAAAAAAAAAACGTTGAAGCTTTAAAGCGACGACGACGACCAGCGACTGGACCAGCAGTGCCGGGCGGGTGACGACGATGGCGGCGGCGTTCGATCACGCCAGAGATGAGCCAGTCAGGCCGCCATGCCATGCACTGCTAATGGCTCGTAATGACCATGGATGATGTGGATAATGAGGTGATGGTGTGGATAATAATGCCTCTTGTTGCTGATGATATGGTGTTGTACAATATATTGTTGCCGCTGATGATGATGATGAGCCGAGTGAAAACGTAGTTGCCGAGATGTGCACGATTAGTTTGGCGTATTTTAATGATGTGAATGATAAGAATTTGTCGAATTTTTGTAGGTGGATAAGGTGGCTTCGATTGATAAGGTACCAAAGTATTTGTTGGTGGAAGAGTGGTGAGATTTTGAAAAATGCCATCACGAAAAGAGTGTGCTGAGTACAAGAATTATTTATTAATTTTTATTAATAATATTGGCGAATTTTTTGTTGTTAATACGATATTTTAAAATTCTTTTGCAAATATTAATTTTCTTGTGTTTTTGAAGTCGGTTGACAAGTTTTCGCTAGAACTGCACAACCAATCTTCGTGAGAATTTACACTGATCTTTGAGGACAAAGGATTTTTTTTCGATTACAACTACATGAAACGAATGTCACTGAAATTTTAAAGTTTTTTGTAAAAATGTTTGCCAAAAATTCAATATTCATTTTTTTCCTTCTTCAAAGCTCTAAGTTACGGTTTTAACTAAAACACGTATTTTTTCACTTTAGATGATCCCGCAAAGAGTTATCTTGCCAACGTGAGCGCGTCTTTTTTCCGGGGGGTTACTAGAAATGGCGTTGCAATGGCCGAATTTAAAATATTTTTTTTCCAAAAATTTCTTCGCTAAATAAAAAAAATATATGTGTAATAAAATATTTCACTTTTTATATGACAAAAAAATTGTTGAAAAAAGGTCCGTAGAAACCCATGTAACCCCTCAATTATTTACCAATTTAAAAACTCTGTTGTCTACAACTAGGCTGACATCAGACCGCACCGAAAAGTAGGCAATAATATTAATTTTCTAAAAACTGTTTCAAAATAATGCATCTGAATTCACCTTTAATTCACCATGCGTAAAATAACGGGTGATTTTTTTGAGGTTAGGATTTTCATGCATTAGTATTTGACAGATTACGTGGGATTTCAGACATGGTGTCAAAGAGAAAGATGCTCAGTATGCTTTGACATTTCATCATGAATAGACTTACTAACGAGCAACGCTTGCAAATCATTGAATTTTATTACCAAAATCAGTGTTCGGTTCGAAATGTGTTTCGCGCTTTACGTCCGATTTATGGTCTACATAATCGACCAAGTGAGCAAACAATTAATGCGATTGTGACCAAGTTTCGCACTCAGTTTACTTTATTGGACATTAAACCAACCACACGAATGCGTACAGTGCGTACAGAAGAGAATATTGCGTCTGTTTCTGAGAGTGTGGCTGAAGACCGTGAAATGTCGATTCGTCGCCGTTCGCAGCAATTGGGTTTGTGTTATTCGACCACATGGAAGATTTTACGCAAAGATCTTGGTGTAAAACCGTATAAAATACAGCTCGTGCAAGAACTGAAGCCGAACGATCTGCCACAACGTCGAATTTTCAGTGAATGGGCCCTAGAAAAGTTGGCAGAAAATCCGCTTTTTTATCGACAAATTTTGTTCAGCGATGAGGCTCATTTCTGGTTGAATGGCTACGTAAATAAGCAAAATTGCCGCATTTGGGGTGAAGAGCAACCAGAAGCCGTTCAAGAACTGCCCATGCATCCCGAAAAATGCACTGTTTGGTGTGGTTTGTACGCTGGTGGAATCATTGGACCGTATTTTTTCAAAGATGCTGTTGGACGCAACGTTACGGTGAATGGCGATCGCTATCGTTCGATGCTAACAAACTTTTTGTTGCCAAAAATGGAAGAACTGAACTTGGTTGACATGTGGTTTCAACAAGATGGCGCTACATGCCACACAGCTCGCGATTCTATTGCCATTTTGAGGGAAAACTTCGGACAACAATTCATCTCAAGAAATGGACCCGTAAGTTGGCCACCAAGATCATGCGATTTAACGCCTTTAGACTATTTTTTGTGGGGCTACGTCAAGTCTAAAGTCTACAGAAATAAGCCAGCAACTATTCCAGCTTTGGAAGACAACATTTCCGAAGAAATTCGGGCTATTCCGGCCGAAATGCTCGAAAAAGTTGCCCAAAATTGGACTTTCCGAATGGACCACCTAAGACGCAGCCGCGGTCAACATTTAAATGAAATTATCTTCAAAAAGTAAATGTCATGAACCAATCTAACGTTTCAAATAAAGAACCGATGAGATTTTGCAAATTTTATGCGTTTTTTTTTTAAAAAAAGTTATCAAGCTCTTAAAAAATCACCCTTTAGTAGGCTATCAAAAAAAAATTATACCAGTTGTTCCAACAGTCTGGCAACACTTGCGTTCCCTTCTTTAGTACACGAATGTTTCTTTCGGCGCTTAAGGGGCACATCTAGTGCAATGGCCTAAAAAAAGGTGATTTCTGGGATTGTTTATTAAAAAAATACTTTATCAATTATTTCAAAATTTTAAGAATATATTTATACATGTTTTAAGAATATATAGTGACATCTTTGAAAAAAAAAATTAAATATTTTTTAAGTTATAGTCGATCTCCAACGGCGCGACCAAAAAAAAATCCTTCACTGCTGCAGTGAATCCGGCCTTTTCCGTGGATGAAATCTAAAAAAAAATTCTCGTTAAACTAGATAATATTGTCGGTCATTGTACAGACAATATTATCTAGTTTAACAAGATTTTTTTTTTTAATCAAAAATTGACAATATGGCGGCGTTTAAAAAAAAAATTTTTACCCAAAATTTTGGTGGTTTTTGGCCTGCCAAAATTCGATTTTTCGATCAGATCAAAAATTGATAGTCATTGTATGGAGAACTATATATAGAAGATGTAAAAAAATTTTAAAGTGATTGGATCATTTGTTTTTGAGTAATCACTGCAATAAATTCGGAAAATGATGTTTCGAGAAAAACGCGTTTAAAAATAAAATGATCGTTATCTAACTGCCGAGCGGCTACTCTTTTAAATGGCTGTAGCTCAAAAACTGTTTCAGATATCGATTTGAAATTTTAGTATGCTATTTTTAAAGGTACATACTATCGAAATATGAAAAAAAAAATCGATTTTTTGAAAATTCCACACTAGGTGTGCCCCTTAATATCACTTAAGTAATTTTTCGCTTTGAAACCGGTTAAGAACACGGTTCGTTTCCAACAAACAATTAATATCTATTTCAAGCCTTAGGTTTCTGAAAACAACGATTTTTGGAATATTTGAAGCATACCTTCTTAGGTACTGCTGAATTGAGTTATTCGCTTACTCTGTTGTGTCAAACTTAACTCGAAAACTTTGTTGTTGTTTTGAAGATAGCGAGCAGAAAAATCACCACATCAACAAAAACTTATAATAGGCAAAAAAGTATCGGAAATTCTTTATTTCCCTATTGGATCTCCCGCTTATACGGAAGGCAAATAAATTTTCTTTCTTCGGTTGGTACAACTGTTCTTAATTATGATGCCAAAAACTAGCGCGATCTGTCAACCAGTGTGTTTACAGTCGACCTCAGTAGTAAACACTACAATTCTCCTGATATGGCCTCCTGTGACTTTTACCTTTCTCCACACTGAAATGTTCACTTCGGGGAACACGCTTTGTATCAATTATCTCGGAAAATGCCTATAAAAAATGTTTTGACTATTGAAAGAAACGTTAGCATATGTGCATCGCTTCAAATAAATACTACTTTGAAGGCGATAAAATAAATTTGGATAATGATTGAAAGACTTTCGTTTTATTTATAAATTCCCGATACTTTCTTACATAGTACGGGATGACCCGCTAATAATATTTATGATAAAAATCTGGAGGAAAAATTACAGGTCAATTGAAAAGTTTCTGGCTTGACACATAAAAAGTTCATAAAATAATGTATAATTTTTCATATCTGCAAAGTGAAGTTGTTCATATTAGCCAGTAGTCTAAAGACATAAGCACCGTGCAAAGTAGATGCCGCACGAGCTAAGTTTTGACCAAAACAAACGACAACTTGATGATTCGGAGCAGTGTTTGAAAATCGTCAAGCGTAATAAGCCCGAGTTTTTGCGTGAGAATGAATAAAACATGAGTTTATCATTTCTCTCCAAAGTCCAATAAACGGCCTGCACATAATGACACCGCTCCGAAGCATGAAGAAACGCAACAGGCGGCTGTTAAGGTTACAGCATCAGTATTTTGGAAAGATCATGGTGTAATATTCATCCACTATTCTCAAAGTAAAAAACCATGAACAGTGACATCACATTGCATTATTAAATTGCCAAAGAATTACCGCATTTGAAGCAAAATAAAGTGGTATTTCAACAAGACATAACACCGTGTCACAAGTCACTGAAAACGAGGACAAAAATTATTTGATTGGATTTCGAATTGCTTACGGTGGATTCTCAAGATCTGGCTCTCAGCGAATTCAAAAGAATACTGCCTGGGAATACATTTTCGTCGAAGAAAAAGGTTATTGCCGAAACTCAGGTCTACTTTGAAGTACAAATCATATTATACTATAAAAAGTTAAAGGGTCGTTAAATTCAGTGCTAAAAAATATGTTCTTCTATGGCGGGCCGGGGAGTTTTCAATTGGCTTGTTATGATCATACAAGTTCTATAAATAAAGTTCCTTAAAACTTAATAAATCTAATCAATCAATCATTCATATGTCTTTTAATGATTAGATAAAGATTAATTAGTAGAAATGAAATCACACTAGCAACGCTTGATTTAATTATCACATTCTCTTACACGCCAATCAACACATCATAATTAGATCATTACAAAGAAATCATAACAATTCGCCACATATCAAATCAGATTGCTCCAACTCACTTCATAACACAATATTTATGACTTTAACAAGAGCAAGTGGCCACCACAAACACCAGCGTATGTGTAATCGGTGATATTGTACATGCCAGCGGCATGCCACAAACTGTGCTTATAATTGCTAATATGGCATTATAAAGTTGTTATTAACACTTTACGAGGCACTTATGTACACTTACAATGCTATTGCAGTTGTTACGTATAAAGCCGCAAGAGAGCACTTGCCACCAACACACAAGCGCTCCAATTATGCCGCACATTTTTCTGCGATTAAAAAAGTGTTGCACTGTAATGCGTTTAATGCGCTCTAAATTAAGTACTTGCCACACCAGGCACTGGCGTTTATTATTCGTGACAATTAGTTATTGTGTGCGTACGTGTAGATACTTGCAACATGGCTTTGATGAATACGTACGTACAGATTTTAAGAGTCCCACAGCTTTTTTTATTTAAAATGGATTTTCTGCGATTTAGTTTTTATTAAAATATTCTTATCAAATTATTATCTTAGATACCGTTATCGACAAGCAAGGTGATGCATTTTTTTTTGGAACCAATTAAATATTATTGAAATAGATTGGAGAAATGCGGACGATTATATACGTCAATGTTAGCATAGACTCCAACAGAAAAATCCTCTGTATTATTCTATGGATTAAAACTTATGTAGTTTTTCTCTTTCGATGAAGACATAACTACCCCTTGTCGAACCAAATACATTACTTGCTTGGTGCACGGAATATCATCAGAAGGTGTACTGTGTAATTCTTAAGGCAGGATCAACGTTCTATTTACTGAGAATTGACAGAGAGATCGAGGTAAGGCAAGTACGAGGCTGTACTAAGAGTTGTTGGCAACATATTAAACAATCGTCAACTTAATAATGTCTCATGAATGCATCAGGACGCAGATGGATAAGCTACAGACAAGGATTTTGTGAGAGTGTTTTGCAGAAATCATTTCTTAATTCACTTGCTTGAAGCAGAAGCAGGTACGAGTACATCAGGAGAACATTTCTCCAAAATATCGACAGACTTCAATAATATTTTTTACCAAATTTTGTGCACGATCATTTTCCGAAAGACATTAAATGCTATTCATAGTAGAGCTATTGACACCTTCATTGACTTCCTCACAGTGAATCAGCACAAAAGATCAAGTTGCCACGCGAAACTGGAGTGACCCTGGCACAACTCTGTTCGGGCTAGCATAGCAAGTTCGACTCACTTTTATCCAGAATACACCCAGATATTTTTAGAACATAAGTTCTCCGCATGACACTAATATTCTTTTTCACGCTCAATAAAACTAACTCATTTAACTTCCTCTTTCTATGATTTTAACCCGTCGCAACAGCTCGAAACCTAGACCTACTGATAAGTGACTTTGACGACAGTTAATTTATTGATTTCCTACAAACATAATCAGAACAATCGTTACAACAACAACAACTTGCTGGAACCCAGAATCTTAAGCGGCGAACTCGGACATGTTTTTACCGATGGATATAGATTCGCGGCTTTCAAACAGGCAAAGATTACCCGAAAAAATCGGCATAAAACTCTGGAGGTTTATTTTGCTTTATACCAGAAATGGTACACATTTGATACATAAGGGAAAAATTCACATTAAATTCAAATTCATATGGTTATGCAAAGAAACAATTAATAAACTTTCATCCGCGAAAAACTTGGTGAATGATGTCAAAAAACATCGGATGTAGAATATACTTATATATGTAAATCTTATATGTATTTAAAAATGAAACGCCTTTTTTGTATGCCCGCACATTACGCCCGAACCACAGCACGGGAGATGTGAAAAATTGCGGTTATTCCCTTAGTCCTGGAGAAGGTCCTATCGGCTGCTTTATTGCAAAATCACCCTTGGTTTTGCAATTTATGTCTATATTTATAACTCAAGAACGGCTGAAGCGATTTGGCTGAAAATTGGTGATGAGGTAGCTTGGAATCTCGGGACGGGCATAGGCTACCTTCTATCTTTTTATGTTAAAAGTCACAACAATCTGTCTTTTAGCAGTTGATTTTGCAATTATATTCGATGAATGTTTAACAAAACATTACCATATGATTAGATACAGGGAGTGAGAAGCGCCCTCTTTTGCTCTACCCCTTATTATTCACTATAACAAAAAGCATATATGTACATATGTATGTGTGTAGAGACTGTGAAGATTGTTGTTTGTAAAATGATTTTTTTATGTTTATTTATTGAGTGTACAATAGTTAAATAAAAGGTTAACATGACACGTATAAAAAGAGAAGGTCGTGTACGATTAAAAAATTAAAAAAAAAAAATAAAATAAAATCTTCCATAGCGCGATAGCGAATTACGTTAAAAATTTTCTCTCCGAATTGACACTAAATATCTTCAAAACTCTTCTTTTGAGAGTGGAAACGTTTTGAAAAACACCATTCTGAGAAAAACGTTCCTGTTCTGTTCCTTTTCTACAAGAAACGCTGTAGCGACCGTAATAATTTGAATTTCGATTTCAAAATTTTAAAGAGTGTTTATTATAGTGCAGAGTGACACGATCTCTTAAGTGGTTTGCGAAGTCAACAAAATATGTAGATTTCCAATTTAACTATTCCATTATATTGCTATCAAGATATATGATATCCTTGACAACAAGCAGCGAGCGGAGCCGCGGGCTTAACTTAAACTTACATAAGCCATACTATCACGAAAAAACACGGGTAAAATATAAAACATATATATTAAATCAATGCGGGAACTATAAAATTCAAATTATATACGCTTGACTTTTGGAAGTACAAAAAGTGCATTCGGTGAATTTTACGATGAGTGAAATTATTCAACAAAGAAATTCCATTAAACTTTGTGTACGGAATCAAATTTGTGGTGCTAAAACGTGCAGAATGTTCGAAAAGACCTCTGGTGATAATTCGTTATCGCGAGCAAGTGTTCTTCTTTGGTAAAATTTATTCAAAGAGAGTCGAGAACGCGTACAAACTAAGTACAGGACGGCCATCGACTTCAACAGATGAACAATACGTCAATAAAATAAAGGAATTGGCTCTTGAGAATCGACCATTGTTATCTACACATATATATATATCTTACTGACATCGTTGGAGTATCAGAAGGAACAGTCAAAGCTATTTTGAAAGTTTATTTGGTGTTAAAAAAATAAAATCACAATTAGTTCCAAATTACTATTTTTTTCGGCTGCGTTAACATCTGTGAAACAATGCTTTCCGAATACCAAGATGTCATGAAACATACTATTACTGATGATGAGCCAAGGATCTGTGCTCACAACTCGGAAACAGATGATCAATCGCTGAAATATCGTGGCAAAGTAACGAAAAAAACACCTCAAAGCAGCTCAAAAGTCAAGGTTTTGTTGAGAGTGTTCTTCGATTATCAAGGTGTGCTAAACTCCGAATTCCTTTTGAGCGGGTAAACTGTCAACAAGGAATAGTATTTGAGCGTTATGCGTTGTTTGGGCGAAGCTGATCGTACAAAAAGGCCAAAATTATGAGCCGACAACTCTGGATTTTTGCACCATGATAATGCATCGTTGCATACTGTACTGATTCTTCATGAGTTTTTGGCAAAATTTTCAACAAATATCGTGTAGCGAGCACAGTGTCCACCTGATTGAGCTCCGCGTGACTTCTGTCTATTCAGCAAACTTTAACGACCGCTCCGAGAAAACCGTTTTGAGACAATTGAAGACTTTAACTATGAATCGCTATTCCGGTAATTGACTTTGGTAACTGATTCAAGAATCGAAAAAAACATTGGCACAAGTGTTTTGGGGCCGACGGAGATTTGAAGGAGACGATATAGAGTTTAAAGAATAAATTATAAATTTTTAAATTATTAACTAAGTCTTACTATTTTATGCTCATAAATTAAAAGACACTATTACAAAGAGAGCGTTGGTATATTATAGAGTTAGTACGATTATATACAATCATACAAAGTAGTGTGAAAACTACAATATACATCAGCTCATTAAAAAACATTTTTAATTTACATGTATGTAATTATATATAATTGGTTTTATAAAAAATATTATGAAAGTAGAAAAAACGTGGCAACTCTGAAAAATTATTAACACATATTAATTTCAGCTTAAACTGACAATTTTTTATTTTTTTTTTTTTTTACTTTTACCAATTTTTATGTTTGAACTACAAAATAAGCTGACAATAACATTCTTATAATTTCTCCTACAGCACTGAATCTTATATACTATATATAATTAAAACGCTATTTCGGTATGTATCTATATAAAGTCCAAGTAGACCTAGTTTTTATATTCACATTAATAATCACAGACACCCCTTCATTATATAATATATTGACTGCAAATTTATTTCCTCTAATATTATACAACTATCTTAAGAGCCTCTAAATCACGATTTCGCTAATGTCTTGCGCACAAAAGTAGGCTATAAAATATTGAAAATTCATTATGTCAAAAAAAAAAAAAAGATTTTTATGAATGCGCAAGCAACCAGCTGTGGCAGATGCAGGCACAAACGCTTCGTGTGTCCAGAGAGGTGGTACCTTGCACTCAAACAATTTTATTACTGCTTTTCGCCTGCGTTGCATCATCGACAAGTATATCAACAGAAAAGGCAAACAACCATGTACACAAGCACGCCGCAATGTGCATTTACATGCAGGTTGTGGTTTGTGGCATGTTTTGCTGCACATTTGAATATTCGATTTTCGAGCATAATGCTTAAGCCCGCTATCGCCCCATACACAATGGGAGTAGCCAAAATAATCGACAAGCTACATTTAAAGGCACCATAAAAAAGATGGCACTCAACGCATGCCACCGCCAGCTCAGCTGCTATTGCCACATGTAATGCTATGATGGTGCATGTGCAACACAAATGTTCAAACGCTATTTTTGGATTTTATTGGTCGTGGCGGCGCTTTTTCGTCTATTGATAATTTTGGTCGGCGTTGTCATGTTTTGCTGCCAATACACAAAAGTTCGCCGCTCATTATGCAACACATAGCAGGTGCATTGCATAAATGCGAAAAAACGATAAAGAAATAGCATTGCTTTGCTACTCATAAAACAACAGTAACAACAGTGGCAAGCGACAAGTGGAACAGTAAATAGTGAGGAGTCGCGTATGCTTTATGAATGCTGCAGCTGTTGGCGCTGCGAAACACACCCAAAAAGTCGTTGTGGCACACGCTACAATTGTCTAACTTTGAAGAATAATCAAAAATCGAATTTGGCACAATGGAGATGTAAGATCTAGCGGCAATTCAATTTGAAAATGCCAAATAAAGTTTTGGAATAAAAAAAAAGTTATTATAACCTTCACAGGTGCACTTCTCATAGCATAAAAGGGTGTTGAAATATCTTTATCTTCATTTTTTTTTTCATTTGAAAAGGTGAGTTTGCCTTGCAGCTGTATGATATAGCGGTTGGATCTGAATCATATAGGTATATTCGGAACTTGAATCGTTAACTGAAACAATAATCTTTGTTAGTTTTCATGTAAATACCCTGTCGGATGAGATAGTTTTCCACGCAAAAACTTGAGTTTGATGGTACAGTTTGTAAGTAAAAGTGTAAAGTGGTTCGATATTGGCGATTCCAACAAATAAGCAGCTTCTTATGGAAAAAATGACAGGTAAAAAACTTCAAATCGATATATAAAGAGAGATAAGTTCGGGTGTAACCGATCATTTCATAATGTTGCAACTTGCCAAGTCAAGGAAATATCTCCAAGCAATTTTATAAATATATAACTCAAAATCATGTCTCTTATATGGTGGTTTTGGGTAAGTAGTAGTCCGATATCACATATTTTAGCCACCTAACTATAGCAAATCCATTATTTTACGGTCAGTTAATTTTTTTTTTAAATATCTTGATATTGACCAACCGAATGTTCGAATTTTATTTTAGATATGCAAGAAAAAAAGGTCGCATTAATAGTAAATGCTATAATCTATTTTTGCTTTTACCAGTTATTTTTAACAGAAACTGAAGCTGAACTTCATCAATGTACCTCGCAAGCCATTATAAATATATGCGGAATAATGTTAACCTGACGCTTGAAAATCCTGATATTACTTTCATTTGGGCGTGCTCACTCGATTTCACTAACATAACTCGCATATCGGCCAATATATGCAGTACAAAAATAGCCGGAAATTCGCAAAACTCTGTTTTAGGTATATGGTGACTTAAAGAATTATTAAGAATTTCAATTTTGTCCCACGGATTTATTATTATCAGTAAGGATTCTCACTATGTTTCCTTAATATATTAGGTTGTCAAAAAAGTCTTGTGGTATTTTCGCTAGTTGGCGCTGAAAGTGCGTAGTTCTAGTTTTATTCGTCGCATCGGGTGCTATACAAAATCTATGGAACATGATATTTTTTCAAGTAGTTGGAAGCGAGATATAAATTTTTCTATCTGATAATAAGAAAAAATAGAAAACTGTATGTAGGAGGACCTTCCCGTTACAATTAAAAACTCATATTTGGAGAAGCTTTCTTAGAGGTATCTAGGAACTTATTTTTCCGCGTACTAATCGCAAAAAAAAAAGTTTTTTTTTTTGAATCACCCTAGTATGTATGTATATTTTATGCAATTTAATACGTAATTTGAGCTTAGCATATGTATGTTGTATGAGGCTTTGAAAACTCATATAAAAATGTTTGTATTCTTTTTATTTTAAAGTTTTTTAACGTATACAGTGTATATATTATATATGTATACTATGCACTTTTTTCATTCTCATGTATCCAAGCTAATGTTTGAATTTTGTATAACGGCAACCTTCAGCTATACAATGACTTTTCTTCGAGTACCACATCGATCCCCAATAATCTTTAATAATTTTTTTTTTTTCCAGGTGGAGTTTGCTTTACAAATGTATATCAAAAATGAAGTTATTTGAAGAATGGCGAAAATATAAAATAGAACGAAATTCCCTGTTAATGGATTATATTTTATACAAAATTTTCCAAAAAATGGATTGAAGCCAATATGATGATTGAATGGTTATTAAACAAAAATCACAGTTGGTTAGAAGGAGCAGATATACAATTTCACTTACGAAAATATATCTTCTAATTCGTCATTCACACTAATCAGCAAATGAGGATGCAAAAGGAGCTCCGGCCATAGCGCT
The DNA here is from genome assembly GCA_027475135.1 of Bactrocera correcta. Lineage (NCBI taxonomy): Eukaryota > Metazoa > Arthropoda > Insecta > Diptera > Tephritidae > Bactrocera > Bactrocera correcta. The sequence continues at coordinate 38,658 of JAPZAG010000013.1, forward strand.
TATGGGGTTAGGTGGGTTTAAAAATTAAAAAAAAATCTATTTTTTTTTTTTGTTTTATTAAATATGTGTAGAATATTCTCTTAAAATTTTAAATCGATCCGAGTAAAATTCTAGGAGATATATCCGTCGGAAATTTCGCCTATTAGGCCTTGACAGCGCAGCATCAAAATTTTAAACGTGTTTATTCAGAACTCTATTTTTTATGTCAGTGGACATGATTTTTCGAAAAGTTATAAGCCGAATTGGCTCAAATTTTGCACGCATCTTGGGACTAACATTATCTACTTAAAGAACGATCATTTTTTTTTTTGTAATAAATAATTTTTTTGAGTCAAAAATGGCAAAAATTTAACCAATAAATGTGTTATTTTTTTCTAAGTCTGTCAAAAATTTAAATTTCAATATTATTTTTTTTCCTTCATTTAATAAAGAGATTTATGCAATTACTAAAGAAATATTTTTAGTTTTTTGATTTTAGATAATCCAATTATGAGTTATGACGTCCACGGCAAGATCACTTTTTTTTGAGACATCACGGGTGATGAGTTGTTAACGACTGAGTTTTCAGAATTTTTACATGAAAATTTCAAAAAATAGTCTTTAAATATGTACTTTCGATATGCTGAATTGTTTGAATGAAATATATGATTGTATACATTAAAAAAAAAAGATGAAAATATTTTTAGCCTCTGAAACCCACCTAACCCTTTATAAACAGAAATTTGAGAACTGCGTTGCTACTGATGCGTATCTGTTTGTTTTTGCTATTGTTCCATTGAGGTTGAGTGACGATGCCAGCCAAAATATTTTAGGGCAAATTTAATGGACTTACAAACAGATTTCTATGAATTTTAACCAATGAAAATCGCGATGATTAGTAAGGGATTTTCTATGAACACATCTATATTGTTATTGTAATCTTCTCTTTTTGATACGTTCAAGTAAATGTTATTGTATGTTCTGAAATTTAAAAAAATAATTATTTATATTTTTTACACAAATTTTTGTTTTCTATTAATAAATGTAAAAAAATATATTATTTTATTCAATGCAACTTAAAGTAATTAATCAACACGACCAAAATAATTAAATTTCAAACAGAATAATTTTTGTCCCCCTAACTTTTATTAATTGATACACTGTGCGGCGCTTCCCGCAATTTATGTCCTACTATTCGCAACACCATCACCCTGCATTGCCACATTTGGCACGAAGAGCAACCTGAATAGATTCAAGAGCTGCCATTTCGTCCAAAAATAACATTGGTTTGGTGTGGGTTGTGAGCCAGTGGAATTCTTGGTCCATATTTCTTCAAAAATGATGCCTATGATAACCACCTATGTATTTGATGACCTCGGGGATACTTGATTTCGACAAGACGGCGCCACTTCCCTCACCAATGAATGGATTTATTAAAAGAACTCGTCGATGAGTAGATAATTTCATGTTTTGGGCCACCAAAATCGTGTGACATCGTACCGTTAAACTTTTTTCCTGTGTGGATATGTAAAGACTTAAGTTTACGCTTCGACTTAAGCCTACTAGCAGAACATGTTTCATGTCTTTCGTCAGTTACCAGTCAAAATGCTCGAACCAGTCATAGAAAATTAGACTCAACGGATGGATAATCTGAGACGTAGCCGCGGCCAACATTTGAAAAACATAATCTTCAGAAAAATATGCCGAAGAATGATTTTTCGAATGATAATAAACATTTCTCATTAAATTTGAAGTTTGTGCTTTAAAAAATTAGGGAAGCTACTAACTCACCCTAACTACTAAGTAACCCTCTATATAAGCCTATTTGTATCTCTTTTTCTTTTTGGTTGATACAAAGAATCGTTAGCTGAACAAAACCATTATTCTCTGTAGCAATAGATGAAACTGACTGATGCTTTGTAGTATTTATTATCGTTTGGATTTCACATAAGATTTTGATTTGATTGATAAACGTCATGTGTCTGGAAGGAATCCCTCCACAATCGCTAGGGCATTTTTCTTGAAATTAAAAAGTCAAAAGTTCTTTCATTTATATGTAACTGACGCAGCTCCATATATGAAAAATGAAGACCCAAATTTACAGCATCACTTCTTTGGCTCATGCAATGCTCCTCGTTGTCGATATGGTAAAACGTTCTTAAGTGATTTTAGCGAATAAATTTAGGATAAAGAAAAATATTTATAAAAACAGATTTTTGCACTCAAACTATTAAGGACATCTTTCCTAATCTTGGATTTCCACACAACCAATATTTAAAGGAAGGGGAACCTGGATAGAGGCGGCTAAAAATATTTGTTCATATTTTGTAGAATTTCTACTTTTTTTAAGTCTAAATAATTTTTGAATATTAAAAGCGAAGCTTATGAAACTTCAGAGTTTATAAAGCTAAATTAGCCAAAATTTCACAATTTCTGAAAGCTAAAGATTTTTAATTTTTTTTTTTTATATATTTTTGTTTATCTGTACTTCTGGGACCATCCTCATATCTTCACCTTATAAGAATGGCCTTAAATAAAAATATAGACACAACGTAAGCGCATGCAATTGTTCACCGAAAATATGCTTATTACCGTTTTCTTGTGTTTCGTTTTTTCTTGTACCTCTGTGTGCGTGCTATTATAAATTTAGTTGAGCTTTCACGTCGCTATAACCCCTACAACTGCTTATCTAGCAAGCATATATTTGTTGTTGCCACACGAATGGAACGCTGCTGGCCACTTTCATCGATTGACCGCTTTCGGCAACCTCATTGGTGATGTTGCAGCATTGTGCGACGATAACAGGCGAATACCAAACTATGTTGCGCGAAATGCTGAGGTTATACCGAAAGAAGATGGCACCAAGGACGGGGACAGAGAAAGAACGAGGCTGGTAACACTAGCGGCATGAAGCAATGTATTGACCTCCATGCCAACGCAACGCATGTTGTACGTAGCCGTAGCTGCAGCTATAGCAAAAGCGGTCAGCCGACAATAAAATATGAATTTGTCATTTGCCACTGCAAATCGGAATTATTTATGCGTTTGCCATTTTTGGTGAAAACCATATAAATGTGGCAAGACCAGGCATGCAAGTGATATAATGGCCTTCTCGTGATTGTTTTTGTTGTTGTTTGTTTTTTTTTTATTTGCCCAAAAATTCCGCAGAATGGCAATTTGTATGATAAAAACAACAAAATAGTGAAATTCTTTGAAAGCAACTGTTGGAAAAGTAGAATTTTTTTTTAATTTAAAATAAAATTGTAAAAAAATTACAACAAACCAGTAAAATATATTTTCACCTTTTGCATGCCACACATTGTTTTTATTTCCGACGACAGCAACAACACTACCACTTTCATGTGGCTACTGCAAGCACGCACACACATATGCGCCTACAAGTGGCATGCAACAAGCAATACGCTATCTGAGACGTAGCGTCATCGCCTAGCCGTGATTGTAATTTATCAGCGACGTGACATAATTACCTGCCATTTGCGGGCTTAGAAGTCGGTGTAAACGAAGTGTGGGACGCGGCAGTTGCAGAGGAAAAGGCCACCGCGCAACACTTGCCTGCCACAAAGCATGTGTGCCAACAAACACACAGACACACACGCACACACATATTTACATAGTGTTAGTTGGTTGTTGCAGTTGCATGTCTGCCACATTGAAGGATTTATGTTGTGTTGCAGTGGCAGCATAGTATAACAACAAGTACAACAACAGTAAGAGCAACACAAAGCAGCCGCAGGTGATGAGACCGCGCACAATTGGTGCATAAACTAAATGGCAGACACTCTTGCAACACATTTGCTGATCGATTAATAGCCGCCTTGGCAAACATCAACACCAAATAGCCGTGCAACAACCACCACAACAACAACAGCGCACATAATAGGCACAATAACTAACTAAATACGACAACAGCAACAACTACTGTGCATATTGCATTCAGTGGCAGTGGTGGCATGTGAACAGTGAACAATTTCGTTGCAGCGATTTGTCGCAGCTTGCCACCCAGCTGCCGTTTGGTGTGTGTGAAGCAACAGAGACAAAGCGTCGACTAAATGGAGATATGCAGGAGTTTGTAGGTATGCATTTAGGTGTGTAAGATGTGGCGTTTCCAATATTAGCTGGTGTATTTTAAGCTTTGCGGCACTTAAATCCCTAGCATGTTGCGGTGAAGGTATTTTTGTAGACTCATCTAACGATTATTTATACTGATATAGATTTGGATTTATACATATTTATCAGAGGAGCGAATAGGTTTAGTTAAATCATGCCTGTTGGTTTGTTCAACCGTCTGTTAGTTCTTGATTTTAAATATTCATGCAACAATTGACACCAATTTAGCATGATCTATGAAACATTGCTCTGTATTCCCTTCCAATTTTTTCAAAATTTCTGATTTCATATAACAATCATGCTTACTTCCTAAATAACGTTTTTTTTCACTTTACCTCTACACGATTTTTCTTAGGTGTGGCACGACTGACTTTAAATATCATTAATTTTGGTTCCGAAAGTGTTGCGTAATTCCTTACTTGCTGTATTTGTTTCTCAATCTTCCTATTTTATCCGCTTTTGTCAGGCCACCTTCTATCAGCAATATTTAGCGCCTTCACCTTCCATCAAATGTCAACAACATGACAATATAGTGTTGAAACATGCCATTGGCGGTGGCGGCACTTTTGATCTTTGTCATTGCCACTGCGGTTACCGCGACACTTGACTTTAGAAAATGCATACTTAAGGGAATATATATAAACTATTATACATATAATATATATAGAATTATTATAGTATTCAGTTATGTTTATATTTAGACAATACTTATGCAATTAGGCAGAAAGCTCGTATTAGAGCACATGAAAATGGTAATTTGTCTTCCTGTTTACGAGGAGAAAACTTGGAAGTCTAAGTGAGCAGTGTTAATTATTAGCCTTAGGTTCTAAAAGCCGTCCGCCGATTTGCCGATCTGCTTTATCAGTGGATTCTAGTTGATATTGAAATCAGAAATTCTAGATTATTCTCGGTAGAAACTTTGAATAGAAAAGTTTCACATTTGAGCTGCTCGTTAGAGATAGTACAGATCTGTGACATCATAAAGTATAATTGCGGGCAAGATGGGTCCATGTCCAAAGCTCTCCATTTCAATGGGCGGTTTCGCGAGCATCTTTCAAGCAGGTGGTTTGTACGAAGTCTAAGCGCGGAGTTCAGCCCATAGAGATAATAAACTATAGCCATGAGCATTAAATCACCTTTGATCTGTCAGTACTCAAACGCCTATTAATTTGTAACAGGGTCTATACAGCCTGGGTACCAAGTACAAGCTGTTCAGGAACCAAATGAAATTGCATATGGTACTATGTACAACCTACCGTTGATAAACAAAATAAATGGATGAGGGACCTATTTTCTCTCTCCTAAGTCGCAATGACCTTCTTAGCCCCAGCATGTTGATAAGTTCTAATATGCTGCTAGGTGGATCCGACGGTCTCTATACTGCGTCTCCAGACTGATATGAAGCCAATTAGTAGGTGTTTTGGAGTTTTAGGCTTCTTGTTGCAGCCTGACACTTTGCACAAAAAGCTAGGCTCATGCTATGTAAGTGCTCCCTAGAGAGATTGATTACATACTTAAACCTGCTAAAGTTGTAACCACCCATTAGCAACTTGGCATGTGGTTCTCCCATGTTAGTGAATACTGTGGGGCGGACGAAATCATCAACCAGTTCATTCCTGTCTTTACTTTTGTGACCGGTTAACCAGATAAGATGCAATTGTTTCCGATAGACTGTTCAACTGCTTTCTGCCCTCCAGCATCAGTAGCGATTTGATCTCGTAGGTATGGTTATACGTTCGTTGCGATAGTTACGTTGGTTATTTAACTCTATGCACCGACTTATGAAAAAGACGAAACGAATCTCGGCTCAAATTTAGAAGATAGCGTCTATGAGAATGTACTACAACGTAGTAAGCTCCTATTTTGATAGTGGTGCCCTCAAAATATATTTTCTTATATGCAATGTAGGGCGAAACACGTATCGTGCTGCAAAAACCAACCGTGATAATTTTTTTTATCAATGCATTACATTTTTCATATAGTTATATATTTAAGAATTATGGCCCGTAAGTGACCTCCCAGATCAGCCACCCATATGCAACACCTAATTAGAAAATTATTCATTCCTGTGTGAAGAGTTGAGGTCGGGATTGTCTCAACCATCGATTTTATGGACGGCTTCAATTTAGTCAGTGTTTTTTGGTTTGGTTTTTAATACCTCTTGCTTGACATAACCGCGTAAAAAGGCATAGTGCTGTCAGGACCTTGGAGGCCAATATGGCTATATGTGCCATCTTGCTGGAACCAAATGCGATTGAGAGGGATACGTCTTCGGCGCGGTTCTGGGTAAAAAATCTCGTTCAACGTCTTTAAAAAAAACGGTACCCTTTGACAATCACTAATAAACCGTTTTCTTAAAAGAAGTTTGGCCACAATATACATTGCACCTGTACAAAAAGGAGCTGCATTTATGCTGCTATGTCTGAGTTTGATATTCACACAAAACTAATACGGCTGTGTAAATTGAGGTTGAGCAACACCAAAGGCTCCATCAAAATAGAGAAGGACTTCTCCAAGCCGTTCGATACCAAATGAGGTTTCAGACAAGGCGACTCTCTTTCGTGTGACTTCTTCAATCTACTCCTGGAGAAAATAATTCGAGCTGCAGATCTGAATAGTAAGGGAATAATCTTCTACAAGTGATCATTGATTGACCATACAATGATATTGATATCATTGGCATTCATTCATAACAAACAGTCGTCGCATTCGCGACCTGGCTCCATGTCACTCTTGACAGTCATAACTTCGAAGTCATAGATAAATTCGTCTCTCTTGGAGCCAGCTTTAACACCAACCACAAAGTCATTCCCAAAAGCCAATCCAATCCAAAATAGTTCTTGCCAACAAGAGGCAAGAGTAAGCAATTGAGTTGTACTTAAAATTCTCGCTTAGAACGCTTTACTTAACTACAAAGTCTTAGCCGCTCAACGGCAAATATGAAATATTATGCCTATAAAAGTCATTATAGTTGAGCGTGAACCGCTGAAAATACCATCTTCTTATTACAACTTTCTAAATTCACAACTATCACGTGTTAATTTTAACAACTCAAAAATAATAACACGAAATATATGCAAATTTGAACGCATAACAATCACTGCACAAAAAAAAATTTACTATCAATAACACAAGCAACTAATGAAACCGAACACAGCAACAACATGGCTAACAACAATTTATTGCCCGACGAAATGGTGAGAAATTGCTGATAAAAAACGCATATAAACAGTAACAACTGAAGACGCATGCGTGGCATTAACTCATACGCATATTGTACATGCAACATGCCGCATGCCGCAAGCAGACTACAAAAAAAAAGACGCAAAAAAAAAATAACAAAACAAGAAACAGTAAGCAACGGTAGCATACAACCGCAAGTGCGAGCATGTAGACGAGATGCTAATGTTGCAACACCAAATTGCAATAGTAGAACAACATATGGCGGCTGCAGTGGCTGCACCAGTGGCCGCAGCAATGGTAGGCAGCCTATCAGCAATGGCCTATCAACAACTGCCAACTGACAATTGCCAATTGGCAATTTCCAATTTTCCAATTGCCCCAAACAGCGATTGCACACTTGTTGTTGTGTTGTTGGCGGGCACGTCTGCAATGGGGTTTTCGCATTTTGTTGTTCTGTTGCCACTAATAAATTTGGTAAGTTTTCTTTTTGTTTTTGCTGTTGTTACTCGCAATGAATTATGCCAATATTGCCGCTGCTTGTGTTGCTTGTGTTGCTGCCAATTATGCGCATTTTATTGCCGCTGCATACCGTAAGGCAGGCGGCGGCAGCAACAACGCCAACCACATTGTCTAGTATGCCGTGTGCAACATTTATTATTGTTGTCTTCTGCCGAAAAGGCAGCACTAAAGAAGACACCAAACAATTTCTCAACTATGCAACGCAAAGATTATCACTGGGCGAGCAGCTACGGCTAGGCTTAGGGAGTGTGCTGTTAAAGGAAGGATATTTTTGTAGCTGGCGTGAATTTTTTTTTGGAATATTATAAGGCAAGCAGCATATTTGATCCATTTAAATTCAAGGGAAAGCATAGTGTTTAATTTTTTTATTAATTTTTTTTTTTTTCATTATTTCGTCCTTCAATAACTAATTAATAGAAAATAAACGGAAGTCCATTCAGCTGACTGGTACATTTTTCTAAATTTTAGATTTGATTTAACAACTCGAACGACTGTCAATAAAACACCTAAAAGTTCGTTCCATTTTCACATTTCGGGGGAAGAACTTGGGTATAGTACAACTGAAGACAACAATCGCGACAGGAAATCGTTGTACCAGGACTCCCACTTTGAAAAGAGCGGTATGCTAATGATCTAAAAGCTTTCATAAAGAAATATACAATTATCTCTATCAACTTTATTTTATAATTGTCCAAAATCATTTTATAAAGCTTTCGGTGGTCTTATGAACAGAGATTATAGGAAATTACATATAAATGGTTAATTTGGCTAACACAGAGCACAAATGACATTTACTTTCAAAGAAACAATACCAACTTTATAGCGTTCAACATCTCTGTTGTACGGAAATCACCCTTATGGGGCTTTTGCTTGTTGACCAGACTTAAGAGATACAGTGTTTTTATGAGTTCAGCACAATTTATCCAGATAAAAACTGGAGTGTAAAATAAATACGGAAAAAATGCCACTAAAATTTTATTACACATAAAATGTGTTAAAATAGTACCCGAAAGTATTTAGTCTCCTTCGAACTAAACCCCACCACCATACACTTATGCCAACCATTTCTCCACTTCTCGAAACATTTTCCTCAGCACTTTTTGGGTTGGTCTTCAGCTCCTTCAGCAAATTTTTTTCATCTCTTTGATCGAATCCATGGAGCGGCAATTTCAGTTTGGGGAACAGAAAAAATTTATATAGAGCCAAATCTGGTAAATACCGTGGTTGATCGATGATATTTATTGCGTTTTTAGCTTTAAATTTGGTCACAACCGTGGCTCGATGCGATGGTGCATTTTTATCGTGTAAAATCCATGAATTATTCTTTCACAATTCCGGTCATTTCCGACGGATGTACTCACGCAAACGCCTCAATATGGTCAAATAGAACTTTTTCTTGGCCGTCTGTTTCTACGGAACAAATTCATGATGCTCCAAACCACGAAAATTAATACCTTGATTTTTGAGCGTTTTTTGTTTTTTTTTCACTCCATACCGATATTTGTTGACTTGTTTGCATGTCAACCTGATAAACCAATGCTCAACGGCAGGTATAATGCTCTCGAATGTAGGATCGGGATTCGCACTATCAAGCACATCTAAAAAGTCCGGTACTCTTTTTGAAAAAATATTAGATTTATCGGGACGAGTCGACCAAAAACGCATTTCATACCCTAAATACCCATCAAATAATTTGTATGGCCTAGCGAGAGAATACTGAGCTCTCTAACACTTGTCTGAAGGTTTTGAAGCACCATATCCTTCACTTTTTAATAAATCATTAATTAAAATCTCCGAGTGCTTTTTTGTCACTAAGTGGACGAGTACTGATCAGCTTGAAATAAACGTGTAAACTTAAAAATAAACTTTCAACTTAAAATAAACTTTTGACTTGTTTTACTTAAAATAAAAGTTTTTGTCAAATAAACACAAAATTCAATATACACGAACCCACCCACCATATTTGATAGTGACTGATAAATCTGAGGTTTAGCGAACGCCTGAGAATATTACTACCAATAAAAGCTTCCAGAACTTCAAAAACTTTTAATCTGTTGCATCATATATAAAAGAAGAAGATAAGCCAAATATCTTGCAGAAGCGTCGAGAAGACTTACATGTTAGTGTCCCTTTCTTTATTTTAGTCTTCATATATTTAAGACCGTAATTCTTAGCGATTTTAATGTATGTTACGTGATTATAGAAGTCTTAGGAGAATAAGAGTTTAGTAGATAGCTGAAAACAAAGCCAACTAAGTTCTCTAAAAATGTCAAAAGTCTGAATCCAATAATTTTTTTATCTAATCTGATCATCACAATATATGAAAACAAAATTAGATAATAAAGCTAGTTAAACAAAAAACCTTCTTATGTCATCATATATGTACATATAAGCATATACTTTATATTACATAAGAATTTATATATATATATTTTCCGCCTTACCACTAATAAGTCGCTTTGTTATTAACCCCAATACCAATTTGAATTATCAATAAATTTTCTAAACGGCCGTCGGCGTTCGTTCATAAATTATATTCACTGGTCATTTTATATATTAACTAAATGCCACCTAAAGCGACTCAGTGATTTAGTAGCCACGGCTTATAACGACTCAATACAGAATATGTGATAGCAAAATACGGCTTATGGAAGAGCGTAAGCCCAACTTTTTTGTATTAAAACATAATATAATTTTGAATGAATATGCATATATACAGGGTGTTTTACTATTTTACCTTTAACATTTAATAAAAGTACTATTCTAACTATGAATTATTTCTTACCGCCACGAAGTATCGCTGTAGTGAAGGCGTGACTAAGGTGATTAATACTCGATACTGACAGCTAAATTAAGCATTATATTATATGTATTATTGAGCACAAGATAGTTGTACATCCCGATCCAGATTAATCTTTATAGTTACGCCGCTAAGATTTTAAATTTTCGTGGCAGCGGAAGCTCTTTAATGCGCATTTTGAAGGATTGAATTATACTCATATTTTCGTATAAAGCGCCATTAATACATTTAACATAGTCGATCGACTCTCCACGTCGGTAGTTCCATGGGCAGGCCGCTGATCAAATTTGAATTCAAGTGACTTTTCTTATGAAGAAAATTGAGCTTCATGGCAAACTCAATGTTCTACCTCCGAAACGAACGCCATAGTAAAATAAAGCACAAGAAAATTATTTAATTTTGCTGTGTAAAAGAAGGACAGCTCATGAATACATGTGCCAATTAAAAGATGATCAAAATAATTTGTAAATGATAAAATTATACAAAACTATCGCAATAAAAAGTTTATTGCTTTTCAGAAAGTATTATTTAAAGGTAAATCCATTATTTTTTAGAAAAGGTGGTAAGCTTTCCTACAAAAAAAAAATAGTTAGTTTTAAGTTTGTCGATCGTGATAGAGTCCCGGTAAGGCGACACAAACGATGTATAAGAAAGTATTAATTTTCATAAAGGTTTTGTAATATGCTATTTAGGATTGGCAGGGAATAATCTATTATATGCTGCTCCCCTACGGT
>JAPZAG010000076.1:0-71917 GCA_027475135.1 Bactrocera correcta
AAGTTGGAGAGCATGAATGTACAGATAAACGGTGATCTGTTATGTATTATGCTATTGTATAGTTTATGAGAACTTTCGGTGCGCAATCGAATCACGCGATGCGCTTCCATCAGCTGAGGTACTGAAAATAAAAATAATAGAGGAGAGCGAAGCACGTAAGCAATCGGCTGGTAATATAGTAATGGCTATGGCTGCGAAATCACATGTGCAAGATAAGCTGAGTAGGAAAAAGTTCATAAAGAATAAAAGAGAATTCCGATGCTTTAAGTGCGGCGCATTAGGGCACAAAGCGAGCTCTTGTTCTGTTAGGAGTAATAATGGTGTTCACGGAAAAGATTCCAATAATTCCAAACATTTGGCATATTGTGTTGATGGAACGTATGCAGCATATCATTCTGCAAAAGAAGAAAAATTTCTTGGGGATATGCGTGGAAGACGAGCTTGGGTATTGGATAGTGGATGTACTGCTCATTTGTGTAGTGACGAGTGCATGTTTATGACCGTGGAAAAATCATCCAAAGTTAAGTTGAATTTGGCAAGTCAACAGGCGTGTGCAGATGTACGAGGTGAAGGTGTGGTAAATTTGTCAGTGACAGGCGCAAATGGCCAGCGAGTAGTTGAGTTACAAAATACGTTGTTAGTTCCGGAACTGCGCACAAATTTAGTTTCGGTGGCAAAAATTACTAACAAAGGACATAAAGTGACATTTACCAAAGATGGAGCGTTTGTATCCAACGCAAGTGATGAAATTACTTTGATTGCTGATCGCATGGGTGATTTATATTATATCAGAGAAAGCAGCGAGTGTGCTTCTATTCAGGCGAAGTGCTCCGAACTGTTGAAGTGGCATTATCGTCTGGGTCATCTTAACGGGGCTGATTTATCAAAATTGGTAAGAGATGGCATAGTTCCTGTCTCTGATATTGGCGAGGTGAAGCAACTGATGCAATGCGAAGTGTGTATATTAGGCAAAATGTCTGCGTTACCGTTTAATAGAGGCAGAGTGCCTTGTTCAGAACCAATGAGAATTATACATTCTGATGTTGTGGGACCGTTCAGCGAAGAATCCACTGGACGAGCTCGATATTTTGTCACCTTTATAGATGATTGTACAAGGTGGTGCGAAATATACTTACTAAGGCAGAAGTCTGACGTTTTCGAAGCATTCAAGATGTACCAAAGCTTCATGGAAAGACAGACTGGGTTTAAAATTAAATGTTTGCAGTCCGATAATGGACGTGAGTATCTAGATAATGATTTTGATAAGTATCTTTCAGAATGTGGCATAGCTCGTCGGCTAAGTGTTCCCAGGACGCCTCAACAGAATGGAGTCGCAGAACGAATGAATAGAACACTGTTGAACATGACTAGGTGTTTGTTATTGCAGTCTGGCCTCAGTCATACTTTTTGGTCAGAAGCTGTGGCATCTGCTTGCCATATAAGAAACAGATGTCCATCCCGAACATTAGGTGGGAAATCGCCTTATGAATGTCTAAATAAGGTAAAGCCAAGTGTTAAACACTTCAAGTCGTTTGGATCAAAGGTAATGGTGCTTGATAAAATACCAGATAAAAATAAGCTGGTGCCTAGATGTCAAGAAGGTGTGTTTGTTGGGTATCCCAGAGACACAAAGGGTTATCGTGTGTGGATACCGAAAGCGCATACAGTCATATGTGCACGTGATGTCCGGTTTGTTAGCGAACATCAACTGATTTCGAATCCAATAAATGAAGCAAGTGATCTGCTGCTACCACTTAAAATTCCTGAAGAGAATTACAGTAATTGTCGTAAATTTGTAGATTTTTCTCATTCTCAAACCGATGAAAATGGAATTAGCGAACCAACAGCAGTTGCGGATTGTGAATTAGAAGAAATTCGGAGAGCGCCAGGTAGGCCAAAATTGATGCGAATGGGAAATAGAGGAAGACCGCGAAAAGTTTTTCGTAGTCGTGTTAATTCAGAGCCATCACAAAAAACGGCACATTCAGAGAGCGACAACGATAGTGCAGGAGACGATGTTGTGTTTGTTTGTATGGCTGAGGTTAGCTTACAAGATGCTTTAAATGGGCCTGAGAGTGATGAATGGCGCGACGGATTGGAATGTGAAGTAATTAATATTATTAAAAATGACACATGGGATATTGTTCCGGTCGATCACAACAAAAATATAGTGGGATGCCGTTTTGTTTTGACAAATAAGTATGGGTCAGACGGTAAGATCGAGCGACGCAAGGCGCGTCTTGTAGCCAAAGGGTACGGTCAAAAATATGGTATAAATTATACTGACACTTATGCTCCAGTAGCACGTTTAGAATCGATTCGGTTATTACTTGCATTGTCGGCTCATTTTAATCTCACTATTTGGCAGTTTGATGTTGTAAGCGCATATCTGAATGGAACGTTGAACGAAAAAGTGCTCATGAAGGTACCAGACATGCTATATGATATTTTGCAACGAATAACAATGAAATTTGATAAAAATTGCGACGTTGGCATTAAAGCATCAAAAATGATAAAAGAACTAAACGAAGAAGGTAATGCATGTCGACTTAAGAAAGCTCTGTATGGCCTTAAGCAAGCTGGAAGGCAGTGGTATGACAAACTTAAATCGAAGTTGATAAGTATGGGGTTAAAGCCCACTGAAAATGAAACGTGTTTATTTTATGGTTATTTTGAGAATAACTTAGTTTTACTCCTTGTATATGTAGACGATCTACTTATTGCGTCGCGTGAAGTGAATATTATTCACAAATTAAAGGAACAACTTTTGAAATATTTTGACATTAAAGCCCTGGGTAGAGCAAATTATTGTTTTGGACTAGAGATTAACCAAATGGATGGTAAGATTACTTTAAAGCAAAGTGGCTACATAAAAGCATTATTAAGGAGATTTGGAATGAGTGAGTGCAACCCGGTTGCTACACCTTCAGAGTTAAAGATAAATTCAGTTGAAAATAATTCAATTGATAAACTCTGTCCATATCGTGAATTAATTGGAGCTCTAATGTATGTGTCCATCGCATCAAGGCCAGACATAGCAAACACCGTGTCAAGACTAGCGCAGTTTGTCACGAATCCATTGAAATGTCATTGGAATGCTGCCAAACGTATTTTAAGGTATCTTGCCGGTACTGCCAATAGAAGCTTGCTGTATCAAAAATCCGATTTACAGCTGGTTGGGTACGCTGATGCTGATTGGGGAGGCTGCACAACTGATCGCCATTCCTACACGGGATACGTTTTCTTGCTCAGCGGTGCTGCGATTAGCTGGAAGTCACAAAAACAACGCACAGTCGCTCTTTCGTCCACAGAAGCTGAATATGTGAGCTTGGCCGAGTCAGCAAAAGAAGCAGTGTATTTGCGTAGTCTCCTAAATGAGATTGGTTTACAAAAACTCGCTAATGTAATAATTTATGTGGACAACAGAGGTGCGCAGTGTTTGGCTAATGATCCCGTTTTTCATGCGCGTACCAAGCACATTGATATCAAACATCATTTTGTGAGAGAGTGCATTAGCGCAGGGTTATTTTCATTGAGGCACGTATCTTCTCAAGAGATGACTGCGGATGTGATGACGAAACCATTGACGCGAGCAAGCCACGAGAGATGTCTTAACGGACTTGGTTTGTCCACCGAATGACCTGCATATTGAAGGGGCGTGTTGAAGATAGTCGTTTACCTAACACTATGCATGTCATTATATTATTTACGTCATTACATTCTTTACATACTGTCATTCTCACATTTACATGTATAAGTATTAGTTATTACTTTGTTCTTTAATTCTTCTTGTAATATAACATTTTCTTCTGGATTAAAACCTCGTGGAGTGAACATCAACTTTTAGTTTGTCTCTAAATATATACTTAATTATCTCTGCAATCCTATCAGAGTTGACCGCAATGACATCTTTTTGATTAGGGCTTAGCTCATTAAAATTCATCCTAAATTAGTTTATTACTAAAATTATAAAAAAAAAATTACTCACATTTTACTTCATAAATTTCTATGAAAGCGTTGGTAGTTTTTATTCGAATGAACGAATAAGTTTATATACTCGTTCACGTGTGTTATCATACCAGATTACGATATAGGCGTTACTATCACATATGTCATAGTCCGAAATACAGCTATTTACGTGACAAGAGATACGTTCACGTATGTAACGATTCCACCCCAGAAATGGTCAAGCGGCACAAGATATATTTATCAGTAATGAATGCTGAGTCTTAAGATGCCGATTATGTTGACCCTAAGTTGACCGAATCACATTACAGAATGTGAATTTCCGTAATAAAGTTGAACAATTCGTTAACGTTGTTCCGGTGTAAGTCTTTGCACGATGATGAAATGCCAAACAACCAACGAGTCACCCGTGAAAAAAATTTCTTCATATTATTTTAGTGTCTTTGTTCTTCCTGTTTGGATGACTATTTTTACACTTCCAATCAATTCCTCTTCATTTTTATAGCACAATAGACGTCGTGTTCTATTTGGAAAAATGTTCTATGATAAAATTTCCTCTCTATTTTTATTGTAAATTGGTATAATTTGGTTGCGAAAGAGTTAAAAGGCTGTTTTATCTTTTTAAATGTTGTACGGATGAGTGGTCTAAACATTTTGCTGTCTTGTTGATCTGTATATAGCTATTGCTAGATTAGCTATTCCATTTAAATTAGTTCTAAATTTCTGTAGCACCCACACAATGACCAGTAGTTCCTTTTAATTGGCATGGCTAATATGATACGAGAAATCGCATTAGCCCTCATTTTTCTCCCAAACGCTTTCCCTGATTATTTGACAGCGAAGGAGATCAGGGATTTTCTGACAGCTGATTTCAGAAAAAGCGGAATGCCAGAAATAAATCGCTATAATTACTTGACGAAATTAGTGTGAAATGAAATTTCATCGCACTGTGTGAACATATTTTGGCAAAATAAATGCTTATGTACATTAATTAATGATTTTACATTTTAGCATTTATATATGTATGTATTTTCAAAGTGTTTAATTTAGTGCTTTGTATAATTTATTAAATAACCAATCTATATTTTTCACCAGCGGCATCATTGACAAATGTTATAAAAAATGCGAGTTTTGACAGCTATCTCTCGAATTAAAGAGTCTCGTATCATATTATCCATGTCATTGGTTGTGTAATTATGCTCGTTGTGTGCTTTTGATATATAGTATAATGCCAAGTTTTCACTAGGTCATATTTGACGTCAAATGTTGTCAAAATGAAAATGGGTTGTCATATGGTGTCATGTGCGTTTGCCGGCATATTGGCAATGCACGGTCATTTCAAATGACAGTCAAATGAAAACAATCAATGTTCGATATGTGGCAATATTTGACAACTAATTTTGATTTGCCAAAATGTTGGCAATTATTTTCGTTTGCCGCACAAAAAGGTGTTAAAGAAATAATAATCAAAAACGATTTTTCACATTTCAAGGTAAGGTTTTTATTATATTTGATGAAGAATACTTTTAATTTATTTTCTAAAACTTTGTCAGTTTCAAATATGGAGGAAGAAATTAATTCAGAAATTCAAACTCCAATAATCAAGCGGGTGCGGAAAATGAAAGCAAAATGGACAGCGGAAGAGACCGAGCGGCTGATCCAAGAAGTAGAGTCCAGGGAAGGAACATGGAATTTTCTTTCCCATGATTATAGAGATCGAAATTTGCGACAGGCTCAGTGGCATGAAGTGGCAGACATATTAAATATGCCCCGATCAAAAGTAGCAGCCAATTGAACAGCCTTCGCTGCTCTTTTCGCGTAAGTAATTGTGAAATAGTACACAAAAAATTGCATTATCAATATTATTTTTAGGCGGCCTTCAACCGAAAGACACATACAAAAAGTGGTCAAGGTGCTGGAAGAACGCCTACAATGAACCCACTTTTTAATTCTTTAAAGTTCCTGGAGCCTACTTTTCGTGTTGAAGCGAACACGACATCAAATTTAATTAATGCAAGTATACGCATTTATGCATAAGTTTGTGTTTGTTTTTAATGTGCACATTTGTTTTTACAGAACAACGCGTCGACCTTGATACAAGTTTATCTGGCGAAATGCAACCAACGCCATCCACTTCAATCAATTTAGGGAGACGTCGAGCTCAAAAAGATGATGAGTATATTCAAGTGTTGGAACGTGCACTGGAGACCCTCACATCAGTTACCAAAAGTGACGCTTGGGATGACTTAGGAAATTTTGTATCATCCAATGGCCGGGAGTGGGCACAAGAATCTCCACAACTGGCCAAAGAATTTAAGCGGGATATATGTGAGTTGATATTCAAGTATAAACATAATGTAGCTAGGTCCGAGCAGTTGTACAATTTTATGTGTTAATAAAACCTAATTTTGCTGTTTTATTCTATAGGTCAACATAATGCAATTAGAAATCATATCTACTACATCTGCTAGTCCTTTGTACTTTTTTATATACTTTTGTTGAATAAAACTGAACTAAAAATAATAATTATTATTATAAAAAATTTGTATACATGTAAAAATTTTCATAAAAGATGATATATATAGAAATGATTTGAATTCAAACTTGTTTTATTTAAATTTAAGAAAATTTATAAAAAAGGAACATGAAAATATTTTGTATTTGCAAAATAACTTAAATTATAGAATTACATATTTATAAAAGAGGAAAGTACTACAAAGACGAATTATGCAATATCGTCCTATTCAACCTCTTCATAAGGAGTCATGAAATACTCCATAAAACTTTCACGGACATTTATCGCGCTGTCTGCTGGCCTACCTAAAATACTGCTTGGCTGAACTGATGGAAGCATTGCATTTTCTCTCAACTCCATTCGCAAATTACCTGGATCAGTAATGTCATTTGTATCTTAGTCTACATCAGATAATGGCATTTCATCACGTTCATGTGGAAGTGGTTTCGGCGGCGGAAAATTTAACTTGTTTTTTACAAGAGCCATTGAAAGAGCACATCTGAATATATAAAAAAAGTAAGATAATTTAATTATTAACATTTAATGTTATTATTTTGTAATAGTTTGCCTTCATCAGATTCACGACCATAAGCTCCAACATCTACAAGCAAAAATTTGTAGTCCGCTTCAACCATAGCTATCATAACAATGCTATTATATTTCTTAGAATTGAAATATTCTGAACCGCAGTTCGCAGGCGCCTGAATCGCTATGTGCCAGGAATAAAGGGATGTCCAGCTTATTCCAGTGAGAGAGCTCTTCAAAATTAGCGTTTTTTATAACATTTTCCATTATGGCCAGATTGGACAAAATAATAATTTTTGGGCATTTAAATTAAAACACCCAACATTTAGTAAGAATAAAAATTATTATATAGTGGTTATTTAATACATAATGTCGGGGTATGTCGACGTAAGGGGCCGATTGTGTTTAATTAAAAGATATTTCGTTTAGTAAAATCGTTATAAATTATGAGTTTTACATTTCATTGGGTTTATATAAATATGGGTGTGTGCATGTGTGTTTCCAATGTAGATTATTTCTGCTTAATTTCTTATTAGCTAATGTTAAATTTCAGTGTTAATATATGTATATACATGTTTTTAGAATTGCAAACACTTTAATCCGTTCTGTGTGTTCGGTTGATTCCTTCGCTGTGGAGTATTTTTGATGAATTTGCGTGGATCCTTGTGCTGTATCCGTATTACTTTATGTTGTAATTTGAGATTGTACTTTTTGTAATGTATCAATACAACGTGTACTTTATATTATAATTGTTCGCTTTATTTAAAACCTTTTAGGAAAGTGTTTAGAAAAGTATTTGTTTGGATTAAACATCCCGGCCACCTTGCAGAATCTGCGAAATAATTTAGTATTAGTAGGGTAACAGATTGATTGAAAATTTTGAAATTAATTAGAGTAATCATCAGAAGGATATTTAGGGTGGTTAGATGGGGCCAGTAAGGGTCCAGCCAAATGCTGCATTCTGCGCTACCACTGTGCCATTGTCTTGTTCAAAGAGTCCACTTCTGATAATTTGTGGGTAGATATCCGCTCCAATCTCCAACGTCAGTTCTTTGTTGTTATGGAATTGAGGGTCAGCGAGGACTAAGCGTTCAAAGCGCATTTGTACATCGTAACTTAAGTCTCGG
Organism: Bactrocera correcta; assembly: GCA_027475135.1. Taxonomy (NCBI): domain Eukaryota; kingdom Metazoa; phylum Arthropoda; class Insecta; order Diptera; family Tephritidae; genus Bactrocera; species Bactrocera correcta. The sequence continues at coordinate 8,134 of JAPZAG010000076.1, forward strand.
TCATATGGTTTTTTGGGTAACTTGTGTGTTATAACTGTGTTACATTCCAAACAAAACTTTGTATCATTATTTGAGCTAATTTTTATGCTGCAAATACGATAAGTATTGAGGTATGTAATTTGCAGTTTGAATTTTTCGTCGAGTTCGGCCCCTATATTTGTAATTTTAAGAGTAGGATTCAAAATGGCTCGAACTTTATGCCATTCACCATCGCATCTTAAACGGATCTTCAGTGTGGGTACTAATGTCTGCTTAGCCAGTAGGGATGGTAGTCGAGTTTTTATGTATTTAATATCACAATTTTTGTGATGGGGCGGGTTACTGTGCCTTGAGCAGTTCAGATTTCAACCACTCGTGTTTTATTGTCCAAGCCGGGGAAAGCCTTTTGGATTCTACCGAGCTTCCATTCGTTGGGTGAAATTTTTTCGTTTCTTACAACGACTAAGTCGCCAACTTCAACATTACGTTGTGGGAATTTCCATTTATATCGTTTGTGTAGTTCCTTAAGGTACTCTTCCTTCCATCTCTTGCAAATGTGTTGGTGGAGTATTTTTAGTTTCTGCCATCTGTTAAAGATGCTTAAGTTTGTATCCTCTAAATTGGGTTCGGCAGGGGGTAGCAATGGGGTACCTATAAGGAAGTGTCCTGGAGTTAGAGGTTCCAAGTTTGTTGAGTCATCGCTTATGGGGCTTATGGGTCGAGAGTTTAAACAACTTTCAATGCGGGTTAATAAGGTAGCAAATTCTTCAAAAGTGAATTTTTGTAATTTTGCTATCTTTCTGAGATGAGTTTTTAGACTTTTTACGCCTGCTTCTCATAATCCACCCATCCATGTGAAGCTCCTGGTGGGTTGAAGTGCCATGATATATTTTGATGACTATGGAGAGATGTAATTTGAGTTCAAAGTGTCTGTAGAAATTCACGCCGATCTTTAATTAGCAACTGTGAAGCTCCTATAAAGTTTTTTCCGTTGACGGAATAAAGATTGGCGGGACATCCACGCCTCGAGAAGAAACGGGAGAATGCTACAAGGAAGGCTTGTGTAGTGAGATCGCTAACGGGTTCGAGATGTATTGCTTTAGTTAAGAAGCACACAAATACACATATGTATCTTTTGGTAATTAGACATGCTCTCCCAGTGTAGTTTCGATAGTGTCGATACCAGTGACAGCAAACGGACGGGTTAGGACAGTTCTTTCATTTGGAAGAGCTGTCATTATTTGGGTTTGTTGAGCCTTGTTATGTATGATGCACGTTTTGCATTGATGAATTATTGTTTTAGTCAGCATCTTTCCTTTGGGTATACAGAATTCTGTCCTTAGGAGTCGAAGAACTAGCTGATTCCCGCCGTGTAACGTTGCTAAATGTGTTAATTGAGTTAGTAATTTTGATATACTACTATTGTAGGGTAATAAGATAAGGTGACGCTCATTATATGATAGTGCTGCGGAATTGGTTAATCTTCCGTCACTTCGCATAACTCCTTTAGGGTCAATGAACGGATTTAAAGTCAATAATGAACTTTTCTTGTGTATTTAGGTTTTACTGGTCAATGCATCATATTCTTCTCGGAAATGTGTTTTTTGGGTGTGAATAATTAATTTCATTCGGGCTGTTTTGAACTCTTCCAGGATTATTTTCTGGTTTGAGTAAACAGTTTCTCGCCTGCTTGGTGAGGCATTTGCGCAAAACCTGAATAGGTAAGCAATAACGCGAATATCTCTGGGAAATGAGGAAAACCTTTCAAGTATATCCTCTTGGGTGGCTATCGCAAACGTCTTAACGGGTTTGAATTCCACGGTAGTGTTGTATGTTTTCTCCGTTGCTGGGAAATGCTCCTTTTCATATTGTAGCCATTGGGGTCCATGCCACCAGAGGTCGCGATTCAATAGATCGGTGGGAAGACATCCTCGGCTTCCCAAGTCTGCGGGATTTTCTTGGCTTTCCACATGGTTCCAATTATCGACTCCCATTTTCTCGGTGATTGCAGCTACTCGATGAGAAACGAAAGTTGTCCATGAACAGGGTGGTTTGTTTAACCAAGCAAGGACTATGGTTGAGTCAGTCCAAAAATAATTTTTATATTGGGTTAGGTGTAGTTGGAATAGGGTAGAGTTAACAAGGTTGGCCAGTAGAACCGCTCCGCAGAGTTTGAATCTGAGTAGGGATACAGTTTTAATGAGAGTAACTCTTATTTTTGACACTAAGAGCGTTGTCCATATTTTGTGTCCAACTAAAACCCTGACGTAAAGTGTCGCAGGGTACGCTTTTTCTGAAGCATCAGAGAAACCGTGGAATTCGATGGTGGCTATTGGGTTAAAATGAGTACATCTGGGTATTTCAATTTTATTTATGTTTTCGTAATCCTTTACGAAACTGTTCTATCAATAAAGGGTGAGGGGCTTCAGGCTTTCACCCCATTCAGTTTAATGTAGCCATTTTTGTTGCATAATTATTTTTGCCGTCATTATTATTGGACTAAGCCAACCGGCTGGGTCCAAAATTTTTGCTACGGCTGATAAAACTTCACGTTCTTCTACACACGCATTTTCGTGGTTATACGGTCGGGTTTAATGACTGTGTGGTGTGGTAAGTGATATTGGGTCGCTTTACGAGAAGGTTTATATTATACTTTCTTCATTTTTCCGAGTTCCAAATATTCCACTATTGCTTTGTCATATTCTGCTTTCACTTCGGGTTTTTTAAGTAAAGCTCGTTCATTTCTCAGGAATTGGGCCAATATAGCGCCCATCTGTATACGACGGATAGTTTGTTGGAAAATTTCATCACAAATTTGATCTAATTTGGAAACTACAGATTCTTTTGCGATTTCCTCCACCTCCCAAAAACGTGTGAATAGATTCCCGGGGTTCACTTTATTGTGAAATGATACTATGGCGGAATTTTGGGAGGATTGGGTTATGGGTCCGGACAATATCCATCCGAATTCTGTTTCTTGAGCTAAGAGTGAACCTAGTATGTTTCTCTTTAGTCCATTGAGTAAAATACTTGGATAGATATCACTGCCGATTAGTATATTCACGGGTCTGGGTTTGTGAAATTGGGTATCGGCTAAAGTAAATCCAAGATTTTTAAGACTCTGCTTTGGATCTATGGGGTATGGGATAAATTATCAGTTAGGCTATTTAGTATAAATGCCTGTGCTGATAACTTATAATTTGTGTTTAAGGGTGATCAAAGCGTGATTTCCCAAATATTCGTTGGTGTTGCTGAAACTGCATTGTTTATTCCGGTCACTTGAGCTGACACAGAATGGGTGGGTATATCCAAACTTCTCTGCAGTCTTCGAGATATAAATGTGGCTTCCGATCCTGAATCAATATGAGCTCTCGCTGAATATCGCTGGCCATTATGTTTTATTTGAACCATTACAGTACCGGGTAAGATCTTCTTTCTATGTACTGGGGTTGGGTGGGTCTTGGCTTGATGATTTAGTGGACTGTATAGTTGTTGTGTAGGCTTGCAGATTTGTATTTGTGCTTTGGGTGGGTAGTGCACTACTTGAAGCGTTTTCAGGATTCGAACTAGTGACGTTTGGTATTTTTGGAGTGGATTCAGGTCGAAAGCTGGATTCTCTGTGTATCAGAGTATTGTGTTTTTTGTGACACTTACGACACGAGACTTTACACACACAGTTCTTGTAGCTACATATGTGATATGGCCAAGCAGTTATAGCAATAACCATATTTTTTGATTGTGGAGATACGTGACTCTACATTCATTGCGAGAAATATGGGACATTCTCGAATAGGGTGCTGCTTTTTGCAGAGCTTACAGCTTTCTGTATCCATACTATGTTGAGTAAAGTTGAAATTATTATACCTTTGGGTGTTGGAGGGTCTAGCAATTGGCGTTTAAGCCACGTTTGCATGAAAAGTGTTATATTTCTTTTCATCTGTTCTTTTAACTGTACCGGTGTGGAATGGGGGTAATTTTGCTACTGAAGCTTTGAAATTTCCTACATATTCGGGGGTTTTGTACCTGTGGGTTAAAAAACTATCGAAATTTGACCACGTCGGTATATGTGAATTATCTGCTACGGTATATTCAAAAGTTTCAAGAGTTTGTTTAGGTAGTTCTGAACTACAAAGATATATTAATATCGGATCCCAGCTGTTCATGTAAATCTCAAGATTGTTTAAATTGGTTAAAACGTTATTAACCGAACGTTGTAAGCTTTTTATAGCACAACCTGTTTCTTGAGTTACTTGGGGTAGGTTAAAAAGGGTTTTTAATTGGGTGTTTACTTGCAATCTTTTATTTTTGTATTGGTCGACTAAATTTTTCCAGGCAAGTATGAAACCATCATTTGTTAAAGGTGTAAACATATCCCAAAAGGTGGGCCAAGTTGTATAACCTCCGTAAACGATGTCGGTGCCGCATGGTGGAAGGTGAACTGCATAAGCGAAATTCATCATTGCGGTTTCTGAAGTCCTTTCCTTAATGGGTTGGGTTGACACCTGTGTTCTACGCATATCTACATTTTCGTTGATGTAAGCTAAGCAAGAGAGGTACATTTTATAACTTTTTCGGAATTTTTCTTGCACTTTAAGGGAATCGATGGTTTCATGATTTTCGCGAGAAATTCTTCTGATCATATCATATGAGCGCTTTGCTTTTTCATAGAGCGAATTTAGTTCGACCCTTTTAATTTCAAGTGTATAGACCGATTCATCTTCGCTTTGGGTCTGAAGATGGTCTTCCATGAATTCGATTAAGTCCATTGTTGTGATTTTGAAATCTTCCATCTCCATTTTTGGGTAAGATATATTTAATCTTTGGGTTCAACGAGAAAAATATGTCGCGTAGTGTTACGAAAATGTAATAAAACAAACTTTGAAAAACTTTTTCTTTAGTGATTTATTTATTTTTTAAAAATTTCAAATTAAGTTTCTCGCTTTTATCTCGGTGGTGTCCGATTGTTAATATTTATGGGAAATTATTAAATTTCCGATGAATCGTAGAAAAAAATCGATAAATTAAATTTTTGCAGGGTTTTGTATTTTTCTCTACTGGGTCACCTTTATAATTTCCTACTGGGTATTTGTCTTTTGACGTGCTGTTCGCTAGTAATTTTCGTCACTAACAAATATAAGCGAATGGGTGCGCTATTTATGTAGGCATGTAGCGGGCGTATACCCTGCCAAACGTGGCTACCCGTTTGAGACAAATATTCCAATACAACTACACGTTTTTTCTCTATACACTAACACCAACGCACATTTTTGGGTTATTTTTTGTTTACCTAAATCGATGAAAAAAAGTTTCTTTCATTTCTTGATTTATTTGAATGAGTGCGAAGGAGAAAACCTAATTGTCAATAGTGACAATAGAAAATCCCAAAAAGGGTAATAAAAAAAACGATTGAAAGACGCATGTTGTTCGTGATCGTACCATCGTAAAGGAGGCTCGTACAACAAGAAGGTAAGTAAATGAATTTTATATGATTTTTTAACAACATTTTGAAAATAATTACTTCATTTATTTTTATAGCATTGGAAATCAGAATTGAATTGGCATTGAATGGTAAGTATGTGAAAAAAGTGTGTGTACTTTGAAATTGGACTGCGCAGTCCAAGATAATACGCAAAAATAAATACATACATACATACGTACATACATATATAACGGGTGATTTTTTTGAGGTTAGGATTTTCATGCAGTAGTATTTGACAGATCACGTGGGATGTCAGACATGGTGTCAAAGAGAAAGATGCTCAGTATGCTTTGACATTTCATCATGAATAGACTTACTAACGAGCAACGCTTGCAAATCATTGAATTTTATTACCAAAATCAGTGTTCGGTTCGAAATGTGTTTCGCGTCCGTGTCCGATGAGCGATGAGGCTCATTTCTGGTTGAATGGCTACGTAAATAAGCAAAATTGCCGCATTTGGGGTGAAGAGCAACCAGAAGCCGTTCAAGAACTGCCCATGCATCCCGAAAAATGCACTGTTTGGTGTGGTTTGTACGCTGGTGGAATCATTGGACCGTATTTTTTCAAAGATGCTGTTGGACGCAACGTTACGGTGAATGGCGATCGCTATCGTTCGATGCTAACAAACTTTTTGTTGCCAAAAATGGAAGAACTGAACTTGGTTGACATGTGGTTTCAACAAGATGGCGCTACATGCCACACAGCTCGCGATTCTATGGCCATTTTGAGGGAAAACTTCGGACAACAATTCATCTCAAGAAATGGACCCGTAAGTTGGCCACCAAGATCATGCGATTTAACGCCTTTAGACTATTTTTTGTGGGGCTACGTCAAGTCTAAAGTCTACAGAAATAAGCCAGCAACTATTCCAGCTTTGGAAGACAACATTTCCGAAGAAATTCGGGCTATTCCGGCCGAAATGCTCGAAAAAGTTGCCCAAAATTGGACTTTCCGAATGGACCACCTAAGACGCAGCCGCGGTCAACATTTAAATGAAATTATCTTCAAAAAGTAAATGTCATGAACCAATCTAACGTTTCAAATAAAGAACCGATGAGATTTTGCAAATTTTATGCGTTTTTTTTTTTAAAAAAGTTATCAAGCTCTTAAAAAATCACCCGTTATTTTATGCGTTTAAGGCGGCCTGCGCAACCCAATATAATATGTGAAAACTAATGTTTGTTTTATATTTTAAATGATCAAATAATATTTATCTTTTCTTCCAGATGTTACTATTATCTTTATTTAATTATTCTTTCTTTTCAGATTTTATCAATATATTTAATTAATCTTTGCTTGCAGAGTAAATTCTATTTGTATTCATTATATATTTTATTTTTTCAGATAATATTAATCTTTTCTTTCAGATATTATTATCATTTTATACAATTAATCTTTCTTTTTCTTTTAGATATTAAAAATTCAATGTAATTATTATTTATTTTCAGGTTTTATTACCTTTACTTTATTTTCAGGTATTTGTATTTAATAATCTTTTTTCACTCTTTTATTTTCAGCTATTAATAAATTTTTTCTTTAATTAATCTTTTTTCAGATGAAATTCTTTTTTTAAATTAAATATATTCTTATTTATGAAATGTTAGCAATATATTAATTATAATTTTATGCAAATATTTATTAAAATTAATAATATTAATAATTTAAAAATTAAAATTTTTTCTTTGAAGGAAGAATCAAAAATATAGGAATTAAAAAATGCAACCCTGCATCAGCTGTTTAAAATGCAACCCTGTATCAGCCGTCGATTGGGGATATTAGAGCAGGACAGATATACTTTTTATATGACACTGCTGAATGAGCGCAACAGAGATGTATGAGCACATGTATACGTACGTGTGAGGGGAAAATACGGTAAAATATTTGCTCGGCCTAAGACACACTCTATATGTTTACCCCCACGTTTACCACCATGTTACCCACTGATTATATCGTTTTTTAGCCGCTCATGGTTGGCAGGGTATTTATTTAAGTATAGTATATACATATGTATTATATGTAGTTTTAGTTCAACGAGAAGAATGCAATAGCCGACGGCAAAATATATGCATATTTTTTATTATTGCACTTCTCCTCTTGGGTAAATATATGTAAATATGTGTATATACATATCATTAAATAGTGCACATCAAATTTTTGACAACCCAATAAAACAAATAAATTATGCTTAAGTCTTCTTAAGGATACAATTTGACAATTGGGTATTTTGTAACAAATATGATTTGCACTTTATAGTATTATGTAGAAAAAATATAGGTCGCACTTACAGCTTTTTCCGGTTTTTGTTAATTTCGGGTGGTTTTGTTTTTAACTAATTGTTTGGGTATTTGTTGATTCAGCGTATAAGCTTTTTGTTTGTTGGGTGCACTCTTTGAACTTTTGGGTTTGGTTCTGGAACTCCAACGAGTTGTTGTTGGTAAAATTCCCACGAAGACTTTTTCTTTTAATTATCGTGGCTCGATAGGATCAAAAATGTCGGGGTATGTCGACGTATGAGACCGATTACGAATAATTAAAAGATGATTACTTTCAGTTCAAACGTTATAAATACTTAGTTTAATATTTCATTGGGTTTATACAACTATGAGTGTGTGTGTGTTTCCAATGTTGATTAAATGTGCTTAATTTCCTAATAGCTAGTGTTAAATTTCAGTGTTCTTGTAATTACAAATATTTTAATTTGTTTTGTGTGTTGAGTTTATTCCCTTTGCTGTGGAGTATTGTTGATGAATTTGCGTGGATCCTTATGTTGTATCCGTATTACTTAAAATTGTTTGGTGCTAAATTACCCGGCAACTAAAATCCGGAACTGCAAAAATAATGTGGTCGATATTACAGATCAAAACAAACAAATGGAAATTGTCACCACCGAAAATAACCGCACACAGAGCCACCCAGGAAAATACTTAACAAATCCTTTGCGATTAATATTTTCCAAAAATGACGAAGTTGGCCAATGAAATAGTAATAAATTGCAAGATATGCAGGAAAGCAAAGTACGATAGGCAACCCCAAAAACAAATACTTGGAGAGACTCCAATTCCAACAAACGCTGGAGAAATGCTCCATATTGATATCTTTCAACTGACAAAATCTTTTTCTAATTTTCATTGACAAATTCAGCTACCAGCGTCTCATACAATAACGGTTGTACTCTGTGCCCAAAAAATAAGGTGACATTGTATTTATTTTGAAAATTCTTTACTTATTCTTCCAAATCCATTTCATCCCCTTCAAAGTAATCCCCTACCGATGCAATGTACTTATGCCAACGGATTTTCCAATCTTCGAAACACTGGTTGTAGTCACTTTCCGGGATGGCCTTCAGTTCCGACTTCGCCGCGGCTTGAATCTCCTCTATCGTATAAAAACGGTGTCCCCAGAGCGGTCTTTTGGGGACAGCCAGAAGTCGCACGGCACCAGATTAGGTGAATACGGTGGTTGCGGAACGATATGGGTTGTGTTTTTGGCGAAATGATCACGAATTACGAGGGCAGTATGAGATGGTGCATTATCGTGGTGTAAAAACCAAGAATTGTCTTTCCACAATTCCGGCCTTTTGAGGCGGATAGCGTTACGCAAACGACGCATTACCGTCAAATAATATTCCTTGTTGACTGTTTGACCAGTTGGAAGGAATTCATAATGCACAACACCACGATAATCGAAAAAAACAGTCAACATGACCATGATTTTTGAACGATTTTGGCGCGATTTTTTTGGTCTCGGCTCTATTTTGACACCATATTCGCTCGATTGATCGGTTGTTTCGGGGTCGTAAGCATAGATCCAAGTCTCATCGCCAGTTATAATGCGTTTCATGACACCCTGGTAGTCGGAAAGCATCGTTTCACACACTTCAACGAGACGCCTTTTTTCTAAAAAATCCAATGTTTCCGGTATAGGCGAGATTTGACGCGCTTGAGGCCCAAAACATCCTTCAAAATGGTATTGGCTGAGCATTTCGATATGCCAACTTCATCAGCGAGGTATCTAATTGTTAATCGACGGTTTTTCAACACCAAATCTTTGATTTGTTGAACGTGAGTTTCGTCGGTTCAGGTTGATGGTCGCCCTGGACGCTCTTCGTCTTGTTACCTTATCTTTTGGGCACAGAGTAAAACCTCTCATTATTCAGCTGTTAGAGTTATTTCCACATACCAAGACAACCAGTACAAAACTATCAGGGTCCTGTTGAAAAACGGGTATGACGTCGAAATTGTGACCGCACCACCACTAAACAGTTACTCAAATGGCCAAGTGGAACGCTTTCACAGCACACTCGCAGACATAGCCAGAGCGATTCGCCTACAAAAAATATCAGACAAATGCAGTCGAGTTGATACTAAATACACGATTGTCTCAATACATCAATTAGTGGTCTATTTTGTAAGTCAATCGTGTAGTTTGACAATTTATTGGCCAATACGGCACCCCAACAGTATTGTGCTTATTTGTCACAATCTATGGCAACGCTGGTGCGGCAACCATATAACCCCTTGATGGGCAATTGTAAGCCAATTGAAATGTCAAACGCACAAAAAAAAATTGATTTTTTCACGAAAGTAAAAGATAAGATATTGTGTTTTTCTTTGTAAGTAAAATGATGGTAAAATGATTTATTTGAAGTTTTAACATGGCCAATCTGTTTGATAAAAACGAAACCGAGGGTCGGCTTCAAAATACCGTCCCAGGATTTCGGAAATAAAGTGGGTATGGTCGGATAGAGGAGGTTCTCCAAATGAAAAATATAGTATACAGTTATAGCCGCAGGAAATCAATAGTTTTCGAGATATTTGCATTTAAAGTTGAAAATTACCACTAAATGATTTACGTATATTTAGGATTTAAAATTAATTTTGCACTTACATCTTTAACTTTTATGTTCACTAACACTTCATTAAGTAGTTTATACACATTTATTTCACATTATATAGTGCAAAAATAGTTTTAATTCAATATTTAACTTATTAATGCAAACAGGATTTCTACGCGAAAAAACTTGACACACTCCTTTGGCGGGTAATAAACAGATTTTTTGCAATAGATAACTGCAAAAATCCAGTTTTTGGGTATAATCTATTTTCTTTATTTCTTTTAGTTCATTTACAAAAGATGTCGATAAGGTAACACTGATTATTTGACAGACTGCCACCTTTTACTTGTTGTCAAATAAATAGATTTGAACAATAAGTTTAATATATATATAAAACTATTTTTGCACTCTATAATGTAAAAAAACTGTGTACAAACGATTTAATAAAGTGTTAGTGAACATAAAAATGAAAAATACAAGTGTAAATGGAATGTGTTAGCTTCTTTCCTGTCTAAGAAATAAAACCTGCAGCCACAAGGAAAACTCCAAGTGTTTCTGCGTCTTGACCCCTATTATGTTATTAACGTCTTGATTATGACAATAGAATTACGGTGCATTTGGGGCTATTCTTGCAAGGAGTACGAGGGCAGATACACACGTGAGCAAGAATGGCGGCAGATACAAAAAGAATGTCCTGAGGCCTTCCAAAATGTCTATAAAAACTGAAAACCAAGTCCCTCCATTGGACAAAAAACATGAAACCACATTGGTCGCATTGAACCGCAATGCAATTTTTGTAACGTTACAGTGTTGCAAAGAGTGTAAGCACGGAGACCACTCTGCGTTGGAAGAATCGCAATTTAGCCCAAGTCCATCTAACATCTGTTCCCAAGATGAAACACCTTATTTATATCGTCCAGAGCTGTTAGCCAAAAAATTTTGCAACGAGCTATAAATTGCATAGATTCAACAGACGTTAATTGGCATGTAGTTGGCACAGATTTGGCACAACAAATGCGGGACATCACCAAAACAAAAAAAAAAAACAAAAAGACTGCCAGCGAATTGCAATTTCTTCTTGTAAAAGACGCAATGGAATCTACATTGGAAACTGAAGAAGAATGAGTTAATATTATTATTGTTTTTTGTTCCAACTGAAGTGCTAGTTTTAGTTATTTTTAATATATATATATATATATATATATATAGTATACACAATATTATATTGCTTAACTATACACATTTAGTTTTTAAAGTAAAGTAATTCCTCAAAGAAAAAATACATTATTTCTTCAAGAAATTTTGACAGCTGGTTACGCATTGTGAATGATGCACATTAGAAGCATGTATGTGTGTAGTAACATAAATATTTTCATTGCGATTTAAGGAATATTGTTGATGAAAATTTATGACTGAATGAAGTTATAAGTCATAAACAAAAATTAAGACAAAATACAATAGTTGTGAACTCGTCGTAATAAAGTTGTTGTCGTAAATCACTAATCTGCTGATTGAAAAGACATAAATTACAATATTTGCAAAAATAAGTATTTCGCTTTCAAAATGCCAAGGAGAAGTGAAAATTAAAAAAAAATGGAAGCGCTGTGCAAGAATCAGGCATTAAACTGATGATATTTGACTCAAGTGAGTTTTACCATTACAAGCAAGTCTCATTTTGACATTTATTTACGTAAAAATAAATTTCCAGGCGACGACGAAGATGCGGTCGAAATGTTTGAAAATTTTTCATTGAGTTTACTTTGTTTATTAAACACTCGTAGAAGTGTTCATCTCGGAATACCAAAGTCATCCCAATGGTGACATAATGTACTTAGGAGCTTTGATGACAGTCGAACTTACGCCGCATACTAGATTATATAAAGGACGATAGTGTATTTAACACAAATTCTAGTGGAGCACAACTTCCTTTAGATTTACAATTAAAAATAGTGCTATTTAGCTTGGGTTCTTCCGAAGATGGATTATCGAAAAGTTGCTTCATTGTTTGGCGTGGGTGACGGGGAGGCACTATTCAAAATATAACAAAGCGCATATTTAAAGCAATAGTGAAATTAGAAGAGAAGTTTCTGTTTTGGCCAAATGAAAATGAACGGTTGGAAATTGTTACTACAACGCGGAAAGAGATGCCAGGTTGTATAGGATATATTGATGGATCCGAATTAAAGTTGGCTGAAGCGCCAGCCAAAAAACATGAACTTTTTTATTCACGAAAACGCCTCAACGGTTTTTATCTAACTCTCAGTGGATTGCTGGAGATAGCGCCTATCCACTCAAGCAATTTTAATGACACCGTTCAGGCAAAGTAGTACGGACTACACTACGGAAGAAAGAGAAAGTTTCAATAAGTACTTTTCAAAATATCGTGTGCGAATTGAGAATTGTTTTGGCATTTAAAGAAAAAAAATTAGGTAACTTGAAGGAATTGAAGTTTCGAATGATAAATGAGCAAATTAAAAAAGAATGCAATGAGTGGATCATGGTATGCTGCATTCTCCATAATATGCTAATCAATTTCGCAGGGGGGTTTCTAGTTGAGGCCACGAACTAGCTGAGCATTTATAACGCTAAGTCTATGGTGGTGCTGTGCACTTTTTGGAATCCATGCTGGTAGCTGGCTACTCTCAGGTGGTGAGTGGAAGTCAGGAGTAGCAAGGCCTCAAGTGTCCTCACTACTGGGAAGAGGAGAGTAATCGGTAGATAAGATTCCCTTTTTTTTGGCGGGTTTCCCAGGTTTCAGTAGTATGACCACTATTCCGATTTTCTACACATCGGGTATTTGAAGAGTGGGTTTATTCCCTCGTTGTGGGTGCTTTAAGATTAAATTTGGTGATGGTTTAAACTCAGGAAGTATACGTATTGTTTGTGTAGTAATTATATTTGTGTACTTTATACTAGAATTGTTCACTTCGTCGTTTCACTTGTAGTTCACTTGTGCTTGTTTAAATCGTTCTATTCTCCGTGACACTTGTTGTAGTTAAGCAAAAAATGTTTTATATGATAAGCACTTTTGCTTTCTGTATTCGCTCTGCTATCGCTTGTATGTTGGCGGGATAGTAATAAACCTTTTGGTAAAAAGCGCGGGAAAATCGTCTTCTGTTTCTGTTTCTCCTTCTTTCGCCTGGTGAGTGAACTTGGGGCGGTTGATTTTCCTCTGCATTACGCCTAGTCTTGCCACATGCCAAAAGCCAGCTAGCTTGACACTCACCTAAAATGAGCTTGATTTCAAAAAAATATCTTGACAATTAAAATAACGCATACATATAAATGAGCAGAAAAACTGCTAAATTGTATTACAAAAAAAAAAAAAAACCGTAAGAACATAACAAATTATACAAAGACTTAAAAAAACAAAAGCGTATTACAATTCAATAAACGTCAAATAATATTAAAATTCTATATTTAATTCACATTTAACTAAGTTTATTAATTTTTCCACATATACTTTGTACTTTTAGTAACAGACTTAACTAGTTCTGTTCCTTTAGGCGTTAGCAAAAAATTTTAAAATTTTTTACAATTTTCATGTAAGTTTTGTCTTATTAACAATTCAGCCTTTATAAGGTCAAATGCCATTCTATTCCTTTCTTTAGAATGTAAATTGTTTAATGTACTAAAAGTTTCTTCACAAAAAGCATTACTAATTGGAATAGAAAAAATAAACGAGATCAATTTGAATATATTTATCAAGTTATTTTTATCACATTTTTTGAAAAAGTAAGACCATATTTTGTCAATGGGAATATCTTTTGGCCATTGATCAAATACTTCTCGAAGACAACAATAATCTGTATATAACATATCATTATCAATAGAATTTGATATCTGTAAAGTTTTTGGAAGCTCTGCTAATGTATCCCATGACAAAAGAGATTGTTTCAGATTTAAAACTGATATGTGTTTGTAAATTGATTCATCTCCGAAATCATATCGTCACTCCAAGTATGAAATAGCATTTTTTAAAAATTGATTTGCTTCTAATTTGAATGCTTCAACATCATTGTTTACAATATTTAAAAAAAAAACCAAAACTCTACTTAAATAGAAACAATCCTTTGTTCGGCTTTGAAGACTATTTAAAAGTTTACTCATTATGCTGTGAAGTTCCATTATTGTACAAGAATCATTTTCAAGCGCTAGTATAGCTGATTGGAATTCATGCATTACATTATGAATAAAATACAAATACGCCTCTGATAAACCTTCAGAAATGCATTCTTCATCCGCATTATTTAGTTCAGTATCTAACATTCCATATGATACAAATTTCCAGATTTCTTTTCTGCAGTTGTTTTTCCCCTTTTGTAAAAAGTACCTTTTAACCGCAGGCCAAGAATGTAATAATCGGTCAATTGCAGGCAAAAGGGAAAGCCATCGAGTGGGAACATGCCGAAGTAGATGCTTGTATTCGATACATGCAAACTCAAAACATTCCTTTAAATTTTCATTTGACAAAGCTGATGAGCTAAATTCATTGAAGGTTTTAATCACAATGTTTTCTACGTCGACACATAAAGCATTTAAAGCACTTTTGATGCAGTTGCAATTTGCCTTTACAATTTTATGGTTTACATCTTTAAGTTTTTTATATATGGAATTATGAACACCGTAATTAACTGCCGCATTATCCGCACTGTATGCTGAAATTTGCTGAATGTTAAGGTTATTTTCAGTTGTTATTCTTACGATATTGCCAAAAATGTCTTTGGCAGCCTCTTTTGGGTCTCCATAAAAATCTAAAATTTTCTGTTGTATTCCTGTTACAGCATCGAAATATTGAACGGCATATGGATACGTTTTCACGTTTCCAATATTTGATGCGTCGCTGCTTACCGAAAAGTAAAAACTTTCTTTTAATGCATCAGTTACTTTTTCTCGTGCGTATAGTGCCAATACGTTGCGTGTTATAGCTGATGCTTTTGTACGGCCACCACTTATTTTATTAGCAATTTTACTGTCGCAAAATATTGAAGAACTAAGTTTTAATTGACAGTCTAAGCTGTTGTAAGTAATCCCGTGAACAACAATATGAAAAACGCACATAAGTTCAGCCCTGGATATGTGTGAATCCTCCTTTGAGTCTGCCGGAACAGTGAAGTTTATCATACTGTGTGACAATTTTTGAGACAATGCTAATTTCATATGCCGTTTTGCTTGGGCATGTTTGCGTAATGCTCGATTTCCTTCATATTTTATACAAATATTAATTTGGCCTAATTTGCAATTATCCATTTGCTATATTCTGCTTCTTCAATCCATCTATCGCAGAATGTTGTATATCTTCCTTTTTTTGAAGTTCCGGCATCTTCGTTATTTTCCATGGTAAATGAACGGCTCAATATATTGAAGGCTCAATATATTGTAACAATATTAATTTAAATTCTTAAACGAATATAACATTCAACAATTTAAGTTTACTATACGCATCAGAAAAATTTACGCTTAATTTCAGTCAACTGTTTAATGTTGTATTTTTATTTAGTGATGGGCAAAAACAAGCAATAAGTCAATGGTGAGTTAGGGAGGAAACTACAAGTGTTGATACTTTTTTGGTTATCGATTGCAATGAATTATTGATATTGGGCAAAAAATAAGAATTAGTTTTTTAGTTTGGTGCTTAGCAAAGGATGATACATATTTTTTAATATTGAATTTATTTAATTTTAAAAATTAACTGGACAAATTAAATTTTATCTTGACACTTGACAGGACCTAAAAAATTTTGACATTCAAGCTCACTCCAGGCCAAGGTGCAACCCTAATTACGCCTCCATTACTTTAGGTAATTTGTGTTGTAAATAAATAAATAAATGAATAATTTTTTTAGTTTAAAAATTAATATAAAAAGTAATTATTACAAATAAACTTCTGGTACCTTAATTCACTTCCGGTAATTTAAAATTCTCTTGCACCACTTCTTCTAATTCTTTCACTTATTTGTATTTGCGTTTCAATTCCTCCATTGCCAATCTTTCTTTCATTTGTATTTCCATTATTTTTAATTTTTCATTACTTTCCAATTCTTTTAGTTTCATCTCCATTTCTTTGTCTTTTAGTAATATTCTTGCTTTTCCCTTAACTCCACTTCTTTTTCTTTAATCATCAATTCCCTTTCTCTTAATTCCAACTCTTTCTCCTTAAAACACATTTCTTGCTCAATTTTCTGCGTTTTCAGCTGTATCATTTCAGACTGAAATTGCGGAATATCTGATATCGCAGTTCTGGAATATATTCGTTTACGAATTGTTTTATTTACACATTCGCCTTCGCATGCAGCCGCAGAAGACGCTGACTCGTTGAGTTCTACTTCCGAATAGATTTCGTTGTTCTCAAAACTGTCGTTAATTACTGCTGACTCTACCAATCTACCGCCGAAAATTTCATCCATTTCATAAAAAAAACGTACACATTTTAAGTAAAGTGGCTGAAATAAAAATGTCTAGTTATTCTAAGTACCTCTAGAAGAATGAATAACATTTAAATTCTGAAGTTCTGATGCGATTTACTAGTCGCAATAGTCCTCAATACTATTTGTTTCACTTCTATGCGCACGCCAAAACAGTGAAAATTTAGTTTTGTTTACCAAACAAAATCTTACCCTTCATAGTTTCGCCTTCCTTACTCCCTGCACCCGTCGAGCCTTCCCATGATTATCTTTGTTATATATTGTACGCATATAACGAACCTTCGAGCGTGTCAGCTTCCAGTCCACCGAAATGTTGCTCTCTTTTGAAAATCGTCTATAATACAAGTTAACATAGCAGCTAGTATCCCATATGCTGCTACTCTTGAAATATGTGCTGGGTTAATTTATCTACCTAGAGCGCTAATGATCATTAAATGAAATGCTTTTGATAACAGAGTATCAAAACCGGCTTAGCACTTTATTTGTTTTTACTTGTGCGGGCGGTTTAAAACAATGGGACTTTGCAAAGGAATGTGGAATTTCGGTACATTAATAGCATGATGTGTAATAATAGGCTAGAGTTAAAAGTATTTAATATTAAGTGATCAGTTGTAAAGTTGGAGTGAAAAAAGCGAGTCATATCGCAGTAAATAAAAAACCAAATAATAAAACAATTTGTAACTTACATTTGAGACGGTTGGCTTCTATAATTAATATTATAATAGATTACTTCTAAGTTGTATTTTAAATAATAGATTTACCTCGAAATCTCTGTTTTGTGTCAAAAATTCAATTAATGCTTTTTCTTCTTCCAACGGTAACGGATGTAAACAGAAATCAGCTGATCAGTTATGACGAGCCGAATACATGGCGTTCAGAGTTGTATTCGCGTAAACTTATTTTAGTACAATCCAACAACAAGTTTTTTACATTAGCATAAAAACTTATGATTTTATGATTTTACGATGCTTTAAGACACGTTGTGAGTACCCCAAATGTGATATTGTTTAACAATATTCATTTAGTTTCTAAGCAGTGAATTTTTTTTTTTTTGTTTTGTCTTAAAAAGTTTTGACTAATGTTTCCATTTCTTTATACTTACGTACAATATGATATTGATGTACAATATAGATTAAAAGCATTAATAAAGTGATTTTTTTTTATGAAATGAAACATTTTTATTGATCAAGTATTTTTTTGCCAGGCTAATGTACCAGTTACTGACATAAAAGACTGCTCAAGTTCCTCACGATTTTGCTTCATTACTTTTATAAGGGCTTGGAGTACTTTCTGTTCCTTTTACACCAGCTACTAGATAGTCATTCCTCCATGTGCCAGGAATAAAAGCAGCTGTTACATAATTTTTTTTTTAACAAAAAGCTATGCAAAGCGTAGCAAGCTAAAGTTGTACATTTCGTTTTTTCTGCATTGACTTTAGAAGGACGTGAAAATATTTGAAACCGCTGTGACATAATGCCAAATGCATTTTGTACGACGCGTTGAGCTATAGATACCCTGTGATTGAATATTCCCTGCCCACCAAATAAATTTTTACCATGATATTGTTTTAGCAAATGTTTCTGCACACGGAAGCATCGTCTACTATTTATAAGCGGCCTTTACACGGTCATTTTTGTATGAAAACATGGTATGATGCAAAAAAAAACTGGTTTTCATTTTAACGGTCGAACAAGCAATCATACTTTATTCCTCTATTATTTGTGAACGAAGCAACATGGCACGTGCATTAGTTGCAGCACTTATAATTGATATTTTAGTAGAAGGCGAAGTAGAACAAAAAAAGCAAAATAGACAGAGAAAAACTTGGGTAAAGGAATGGCGATCAAGAAAACCAGTTTTTCACATATAAGTTTGTTAAAGGAACATGAACAGTCCAGCCCGGCGGACTACAAAAATTTTCTCCGAATGGATCCTTCTGTACTTCTGGAAAAAGTAACACCTTATATAGAAAAACAAAATACTATTATGCGAGACGCAGCTTCGCCTGATGAACGTCTCTCTGTAACATTAAGGTATTTGGCAACTGGAGAGATCTACGAAAGTTTGAAATTCCAGTCGTATATTTCAACTACAAGTAAGGTTCTTAAAGATTTTATTTCAGTAAGTATATATATTACATGAAAATGGAAAACAAAACAAAAATAAAATATTTCTTCAATTCAATAAAAATAACAAAAATAAAGAAAAGTTTGCTTATGAATAGTCAGAGTGTTGTTTCCGTATTGTTGAGTATTTATGGTTTCCGGTGGTTGTATGTTGATGCTGGAAATTTTTTGATATTGCTGTGGCTGTACTGCTCTATGAAGTCTGATGTGCTGAACTTGAGGTTGAGGAGTAGATATAATTTGCGGTGGACTCAGAAGCGGGAGAGAAATTATGTATTGCGGACAACTTTGCAATGTTTTTGAATCAAAACATGTTGACGAGTTGTCACTATAAGAAAAAGGTGTTGAGGAGCATCTTGTGTTAGGTACGTTGAACATCTGATGGGAATTTTCGTTCAACCGACCCACAGCTCCTTTGTACAACACCTCCGTAATAGCTTTATTGGCAAATAATTGTTGATTAGGGTTAAGTTTCCTAAAGAGGGCCTCCCAAGTCGAACTGAAGGTACTTGCATCGTCGTTGGGCCGCGTCGAATCTTCTAAAGCTTTGATTGCCTTAATAAGCAACTGTTGTTTTTCTTTTTTACCAAATTCTACATTGTCTTTTTTGCGCAAGGTGCATTCCGAAAATAATAAATAAAAATAAAAACTATTATCTTTCCAGTTGCCGAAAAGTGAAGAAGAATGGAAAACGCTAGCTTCTGAATTTTATGAACTGAGGAACTTCCCGAATTGCCTTGGCGCTATTGACGGAAAACATGTAAACATTACGAAACCACCGCATTCTGGAGCGTGCTATTTCAACTATGAGAAGACTTACAGTATTGTTTTGATGGCCATAGTCAATGCAAAATATCAATTTATAATGGTGGAAGCTGGAGCAAACGGAAGAGTTTCCGATGGTGGTGTTTTCGGAAATACTATATTTTCGGCTATGCATGATGACGGAAAATTGAAAATACCTTCCCCAACAAAACCATCTGGTTTTGAAAATGAGCTGCCGTTTATTTTTGTAACAAATGACGCTTTTGCACTAAGTGAATATTTTATGAAACCCTATAGCCAATGTGGTCTAACTCAGCATCAACATCAATATAACTATCGTCTGTCACGGGCAAGAAGGGTTGTAGAAAACGCGTTTGGAATTATATCTTCCAGATTCTGAATACTGCTGAATACAATACATTTATCTCCCGAAAAGACATCGAAAATTGTTTTATCAATTTGCGATTTACACAACTTCTTAAGCACAAAAAACAGTGAATATTGTCTTCGAATGATAAATGATGTAGGTGAAAAGCCGGTACCTGCTTTGATGCAAATAGAAGAAACCACAAGTCGGAAGAGTACTACCAACGCCAAGGAAATTCGAAACTCATTTTGTGTATACTTTAATGGTGTCGTATTAATGTAATTTTGCATTTCGTTTTATAAATAAAAATATATGCATAAATAAATAAAAATGTCCTGCTCTTTTTACTTATGTCTTCCACAGTCGTGTCCCCATTTTCCTCATTTGCTATTGATGACATGCCAGTCATCTGTGTGTCTTGCTCTTCCAAAAATGCTAGGTCATGAAAGTACCACAAACATGGTACATATATTTCATCAATTAATGCTCAACAGCTTATGCAAATGAAAATGTACATACACAGAATCAACCTACATACTTCATAGATATTCCCTTTTCAGCCTTTTATAAACTGCACGACAAACAGGTGGAACAAAAAGGAATATTGTGCAAGGAGCAATGCGGAACAAGACCGAAAGACTTTTGTAGCTATCTCCAGAAGCAAGAAATCGAAGAGTCACTGTCAATCGTTCTTGCTCTGAAATATTTGTGCCTTGCATCTTAATAAGTATTGAAACAAGTTACAACAACTTCTTAAAAGTTTGACCATCCATACAAAAAAAGTTCGTGAATAAAAAGTTTTGATTATTTATTTCACGAAACTTTATTAATATTTCCTGATTAGCGCCATGAGTGCTTCGGCAAGATTCCGATTACTTTGGCGGAGGGGTAAAAACACCGAATTTCCGTATAAATAGGGTATAAGTGGAAAGGGGCGGTTCTCCAGAGAAGGAATATCTAAAAATAATATAAAAATAACTTTTATTTTTTTTAATATTTACGATTAAAAGTTGAAAACTAATAACACATGGTATTTCTCTATGTTTCACTAAATTTTTCTAGTTTTTCACTCTGTATATTTAAATATACACTCTAAACATTGAAATAAGTTCACATTTCACTTTTATTTTGCTATATTTCACCTGAGACTATGTACGGACCGACATTGAAAACATTTTGAAAACACATTTGTATGTTGTGGAATGTAAGTCGTTCGGACCAATAATGTATGTTTTCGATGAGTTTTCACTGGCAACTATCAATACGGGGCACAGTGTGAGATTTAGTCAATCTAGCATCTTAAAATTAATTTTTATATGAAGTTGTAGAGATATGAATTTGAAATTTGGAACGATTGTTATGGAGATTATAGGCTTCAATATGGTGAAAGACAACTAGTTCCAACTAGTGTCAAAGGGGTCTAGTTCCGAACTATCCTCAAAAACACTAGTTGGGGACAATTTTTTTACACATTTATGTTCAAAATTTCTTCTTTTTTCTCTTCTAACTAAAACTTGTCGATGTATTGATATAAGCACCCACATACAACCATTTTTATAAAATTCTTCAAGTTTCGAACTTTAGTTTTGCGATGACGTGTAATTTGAAAGAGCGGTGCAGACTTTGTCGTCAATCATACATAGAATTAAATTGGCTTTAACCGTGAAACTATAACCGTGAAGCTCAAAGCTAGTTGGTTTCAAAACAGAAATTTGCTGCCCAATATGCTCCACTTCCGCTTTAATGACCTCACGCGTCTCTTTCGTGAAAATAAATTTGATCGGTCTACAATATCTTGTCGAAGACGCAGCTGGATTTTGCCAAAAAATATGTTTCCTTCCTTCAGTTCTAGACTTAAGTTGAAGAGGCACCATCGAAAGAGAAAACCTGCTTTCGTCTGACATGTTGTCATCCGAAAATTTTTGCTTGTAACGGTTCTGTTCAGCTCCATCGCATCCCCATTTTATTGTTATGCTTAATTCATCCTGAATGTCAGGGAACGACTTAAAAACCGCATATTGTGCATCTATTAATCTTTTCACCGTGTAGTCTATTAAGGATTGCTAATTGATTTCGGCATATGTTTCAGTAACAGTAACAAGGCTTGGGTAGCACAATAATTTTGATTGCTTAAGGAGGTCATAGCATGGATACAATTTCGGATTGTATGTTATCGTATGCAATCGTATTCCACGGTATTGCTCAGTTGATAAACTTTCGTCTACGATCATGGCCAGTGCTTGATCTGGTGTAAGACTTTTCTTTTCAGTAATGCTTACCCTTCATCTTTTTATAGCTGTACCTCGCGAAGGGGATGAAGCCGACAACTCTTTGACAGTGTTTGCTGAGTCTCTTTTTCCACAGGATCTCAGATACATTGCGGTAGCCATAGTTAATTGTTCCGACCCTACATTTGATATTAACTCTTTGCATTTCCATTTTTGTGTAATCGAAGCACTTTCAGCAAACTCTTTTTCTCGCCTTCCGCGTTGAGATATTGTTTTGAAGCTGATGATGCGTGATCAAGAGCAAAATCAACAGCAGAAATTTTTGAACTTAGCCAAATAGCATTGTCATGCATAAATCTTGCTTTATCGCGGTGAGATTTGCTCCATCGCGATTGAAATTGGAAGCAAAGCTTTTTTATACGATCCTTAATTTTGGCATCGTCAACATCTGGTCCAAAAATTGATATAACGTGTTTTTCGACCGCTTTTGTTTTTTCGCACATTAACAAAGATTCTGCTGGCATTCCCATCACGGAACTCTGTGGGACTTGGAAGTTCTAGTCTATCCAATATTTGAAAACTTTAAAATTTGTCTTACTTTTCAAGTGGTTATAAAAAAATTTTTTCAAAATACATAAGTGCAAAAATAAATATTGTATAAAACAAAAATTTTAAGTTTTAATAATAACCTTCAATACAAAAAATATTTTAGGCCAAAAAAACCACTCACAACTTCGACCTGATCACTCAAACTTTTGTGATCAATGCAAGCTTGCAAATCAATTGTAGCATGCTATGCAATTGCACGTGTTTGATAGCTGTTATCACGCCAATAACATTTTTTTATTCTCTTTTGTGTTTGTTTTCGTAACAATTGGGGTCTCTTCTCAAGTAAAAAAAATATGAGCGAGTTACGAAAACATTTTTTTTTTTAATTTCGAGATGCCAGATTGATTAAATCTCACAGTGTGCGGGGATTCTCTTGCTCTTGCAAGATGACACGAAATGCAAAAATCCTATTCCAAAACATGCAGAAGGGGTGCTATATGACGGCACGAAAATAAACATGGGTTTTGGTCTGACATATTTTACAGCCATTGCAAATAAATTTTTTCATGGGTTTGTTATGCCGTTGCACCAAGAAGAAAATTTTGCAATTGGTGCACCGTGCAAGGGCTTCGCAAAAACAAGAGAATCCCCTTAACGGTGAGCAGCTGTATTTGTATATGGAATGTACCCAATATCAAGTGACAATTTAGGGCCGGCAAAATATGTCTTCCAAAACTGTGTTTTCGTTCAAAAACCAGTTTTCCCTACAAAAACATGTTTTCAATGTCGGTCCGAACATAGTATAAATTTATTAATATAAAAACTGTGTTTTCG
The DNA here is from genome assembly GCA_027475135.1 of Bactrocera correcta. NCBI lineage: Eukaryota > Metazoa > Arthropoda > Insecta > Diptera > Tephritidae > Bactrocera > Bactrocera correcta. The sequence goes on from JAPZAG010000076.1 coordinate 31,720, forward strand.
TTTGACAGATTTTACATGGACGAAAACAAAAGTTTTCGTTCAAAAACCAGTTTTTCCTACAAAAACATGTTTTCAATGTCGGTCCAAACATAGTATAAATTTATTAATATAAAAATCCCTTAGCACACTCATCGTTGAAAAGGTTAGTTTGTTTAGAACTATGAGGAAAACGAGCGTTGCCACATCTTAAACATCAAATATGTAGGATTTTTAACGACTTTTCTTTCTTTCTTTTTTCGCGTTATTCTTTTTTCTGTATTGACTATAACAAAAACTCTTTCTACGTATGTATATGTGTCTGAAGTACTTTCGCGTAGTACTCCTTTCTGGTTATATTTTTTGGGTGTCTTGCACTCATATTGAGTTTTCGTTATAAAATGGTTAAATTTTGGTTATTATATCTCTCAGCGATTTCCATTTATTTTTGATTTAAAACGTTGTTTTGTATATTAGATGACAATATACATAATATTATTATATAATATTAATGTATAATATTACTTATTTGTTTATTAAATTAAATAAAGAACATATCCATATGCATGGATAGAGGAATTTTTAGCACACACATGATGTTCACTACGAGTGTAAAATGTAATTTTTAAACTAAAGATTTCATAGGTAAAAAAGCTGCTAAAGGTGTAAAATGTGGATTTATTTAAAAGTTTATAGTTTAATTTAATTAATTTGAAGTGAAAAATGTGAGTAAAGTGAGTTTAATATGGTAAAATAGCTTGTTGAAATGTTCGAATTTTGGGATTTTTTGAACTCAGCACCCGCGCTGTTAGTTCTGCTTTCTCCAGACTGGACAAGGAAGCAAAAGAAATGGGTCTGGCAGTGAACGAGGACAAGACGAAATATCTCCTGTCATCAAACAAACAGTCGTCGCACTTGCCACTTGGCACTCACGTCACTGTTGACAGTCATAACTTTGAAGTTGTAGATAATTTCGTCTATCTTGGAACCAGCGCAAACACTACCAACAATGTCAGCCTGGAAATCCAACGCAGGATAACTCTTGCCAACAGGTGGTAGGCAATTGAGAAGCAAAGTCCTCTCTCGACAAACAAAAACCAAACTCTATAAGTCACTCATAATTCCCGTCCTGCTATATGGTGCACAGGCTTGGACGATGTCAACAACGGATGAGTCGATATTGCAAGTTTTCGAGAGAAAGGTTCTGCGAAAGATTTATGGTCCTTTGCGCGTTGGCCACGGCGAATATCGCATTTGATGGAACGATGAGTTGTACGAGATATTCGACGACATTGACATAGTTCAGTGAATTAAAAGACAGCAGCCACGCTGGCTAGGTCATGTTGTCCGGATGGATGAAAACACTCCAGCTCTGAAAGTATTCGACGCAGTACCCGCCGTGGGAAGCAGAGGAAGAGGAAGACCTTCACTCCGTTGGAGGGACCAAGTAGAGAAGGATCTGGCCTCGCTTGGAATATCCAATTGGCGCCACGTAGCGAAGAGAAGAGACGACTGGCACGCTGTTGTTGACTCGGCTATAATCGCCTAAGCGGTGTCTACGCCAGTAAAGAAGAAGAAGAAGAAGAAGAAGAAGGTCGAATATTTCGTAAACTAAGCGTTTGCGGTACCTATAACCCTAAATATTTTTTAATCCTCTTTCCAACGGTACCTTAAAATCGCGGCGCCAAAGAAATCGTAACTGTGCCAGTGCTTCTATTTGCGAGCCACTCTCTGATCCAAATACTTCTCCAAACGTTTTTTTCCTATGTTTTATTTTTGTTCTTATCAGCTGCACACGACATCTTTACTTACTTTAATACAACCGTATAAATGGATGACAGCAATCATTCCCACTTAAACGTTTTGCGCAAATAGGCGCAAATTTATTAAATGTGAGGCAATCATGCAACCGCAGACAATTTGATTGAGGCAATTTTCGTATTCTTGCTCAGTTTAACACCCATCGACATAGCGTGCAGCGAACATATAGCACAGCCAGCGAAAAACGCAAAATTGTGGCCTGAGTCAGCTGGCACGACCTATCTTTTGGGCGCGCAATGTAACTGCACAGTGAAAAACGGTACTCCTTTCTCTCTTTGACGTGGGATGACGTGAGAATCCACGACATTTGGATTTTGCCGCTCTCTCACAACACAGTGTTGCCAATATCGATATACTGCAGTAATTATCAACTTTTATAATTCAATCTATTCAATATGTTTGAAATTTTCTTAAAATAACTCAAAATCAGAGTCGAATGCTATTATTTATAAGTATATAAACTATTTTTAATAGTTTGTTTTCAGTTTTGATATTTTATATTGTAAAAAATTGTAATTGAAAACATAGATGTGTACAAAACTACATATGCGTATTGAGCAATGGCAACATTGTTCAAATGAAAACCAACAAAGATGGCTGATTTCTGCGTTTTTCCTACGTTCTCCACTGTGCACACATTTTGCCGAAAAGGAATAAAGGGAGTAGCGTTTTTAATTGGCTGGCCTTAAAGGCAGGCCATCAAAAATAAAGTTGCAAATGCCGAGCATCAGAGATAAAGAGATGTCTCACTTCCAGTGAGAGAACAATTGTTAAACGTCAAAACCACCTAAACTTTGACAGTTGACTGGATTGGGGAGGTTTTGACGTTTTGTAATTGGAATGACTGGAACGGCCAGATTGAAATCATATCAAAAATACATGTATGTGAACGGAGGAATTGGTTGCCGCCGTTCAAGATCGCTAATAAAAATTTAAAACTATAAAAATCAAAGACAATGCGAAATTTAAATATATTTCATGAAGCGTTTTGTAATTTGATGCACATTAGAATTAATTTTCAATTACAAATGATTAAAAACAGGCTTAATTCACTTTATTAAGTACTGAAAGATCGAAAGTCAGTTGTGTTAATATACCATAAAATCATAAAAAGTAAGTAGTTTCGCCATATATTACAAGTTCAATATATAACAATTTGCAATCGTAATAAATGTAGGGTGTTTTAATTTAAAATGCCCAAATGTTCTTATTTTGTTCGATTTTGAGGCGCTCTCACACTGGAATAAGTTGGGCATCCCATTATTCCTGCCCAGCACGATAACATTGAAAGATACAACCCGAAGAGGCGTTGTATTTGAAGAAGGCGAAAAAGTTGTTGTAAAAAATAACAGAAGATTAGGAAATAAGTTAACACCCTTTTGCACAGAAGAAAAACTTCAAGCAGACCTGGGAACGTCTGTTCTCATTTGAGGACAACCTTATATAGAAGTTTCTTTCAAAATTTCACAAATTAAAATGGCATTTTATTAGTTTAAGCGCACAAAGATTTTCATTCCTCGTTTAATTATACAGGATTGATCTTGTAATCCTATTAGTATTGGGGACAGTACATGGTCGGATTATCTACTACTCCCACTTCAGCTATATCCCGCTAATTGGCCGAAAGGTACTAATATGAGTTCAGCGTGATTATTTAAGACATTCAACCAATATAACAGACTATGCTGATCTAGCAGAAGAAACGATAAAATTAACCAAAGTATTCCTTCAGTCGCATATGTGAAAACTGCTAGACGTGAATACAGAACATATCATTGTCCGAACTATAGGTGCACCACACAATAGCAAGAAGTTTTGGCTTCTTTGGCTTAGCCCTCAAGGTAATAGCAGGCATGTTTTATGATTCTGATTTTGAAAAAGAAAGGTGGTCCGAATCAAATTTAACTGATGCAAACTTCAGTTCAGTTCAGTATTGTATTTTGTATTTCATCTATTATAAACGTACTTGCTCCGACCTCGCCGTTACAATATTGCCTTCTTATTTGACTCTGAAAGGACAATAACATAATCGTCAGAGGACATAACACAATTCCGTTACAACATTGCATTCTCATTGACCGTGAAATCACAATAGCATGATCATCAGAGGAAACAACATGCGCTCTTAGGTTAGGAATGTCTCGTTATATGTAAGTTCATTACAACTTTTCTCAAATCATACCAAAATTGTAACTAAACCGCTGCGTGATATGTTTATATCAAGTTATTCTAAATAAAGGGCACAATAGACCCAAGGTCGCAGTGCATACCTCAATCTCAATCTATTCTAAATAAAAGTATATAAAGAATATAACTAAGCATATACTTAAGCGGTTAATTTATATTTCGCGACAATATAAAAACTTCGGCGTAATATAAAAGCACATATGGGCGGGTTAAAAGCAATTGGAAATATTAAAGTAGAATTAGACAGTGGAACAGAAAGGGACACAGAGGAAAGCAAATATCAGATGAACGTAGAAGTTAGCGATAGCCACACACATAGCGACATGAATTATGTTTCTAAAGTACCGTTAAAAGAACCGGCAAAAGCTAAAGTGACGTTAAAAACAAAAACGTTTTTCAATCCGTTGCTGTCATAACCCCCCTGCTGGTATTAAGTCACTGCTGCCACCACTCCATGCTGTCATCGCCCTGCTGCTGCTATAACTCCGTTGCTGCCATCACATCGCTTCTGGTGCCAAGCCGCTGCTGCGATAACTCCGTTGCTGCCATCACGTCACTGCTGGTATTAAGTCGATGCTGCTGTCAGTTCGCTGCATCCTGTGCCAAAGCACGTATACGCGGGCAAACATCCTATGCACCAGGTAACGAGTGCGAATTATTGAATGTGGTGGGTTTCTTTGAAAATTTAATTTTTGGACAATATTTTTTCGCGTTAAATTTTTCAATTGTGCTATTGTTCACTTTTCAGTTCATTTCTTTCGTTTGGATTTTCGTTCAATTGGGAATCGTTTTTTTTTTCGTTCTCGTCAATCGATTCCCAACATTTCTAAACTTTTTCTTTTGAAAATTTATAGTGAATTTAAATTCTAAAAGTCAAAATCTGTCTTCAAGAAAGAAGCTTACAGACTTAAAGTCGAAAAGTAATATTTTGCGAATGAAGAGGGGCCTTCTTGAAAAAACCATTCCGTTAGATCCAATTGAATTAAAATGTCGGCTAGACATATTAAATCCACACAGTGAAAAATTAATGAAAAGCCAATATAATATTAAAGAGAGTAATGAAGATGATATGGAATTAGAGGACATAATTGTTTAAACGAAATCAATAATTAAAAATATTATAGCTAAAAATACAACGTCAAAGCTCCCAAAAATAAATCTGCGAAATTCTAGGAGAATATGTGTAATTCTATTTCTATTTGAGAGTTTGGTTTATAAAGATCCAAATATTGCAGATGTTGAAAGACTTAACCATTTGGTTAATTGTCTGGAGAAGCTTTGGGAACAGTCAAATGTCGGATGAAAATTATCCGAAGGCATTGGCAAGTCTCAAAAAGGTCAATTTGAATAAAAATTTTGATATTTTTTAACACAATTTCAAAACCTTTTGAGCTGCCAACTACCTCAAAGGCATCAAGACTTTTATTACGAGCTGTTAGGACTCATTACTATCGTTGGGCGATGAGAAGCAAATAACAAACGCCATTATTATGTATATAGTTATGACAAAGGTGAACTCTGCCTCGATAGGTAGGTAGGAGTGTAGCCCTGTTGTATTTCGGTCTCAATTAGCACTGGCAATGCCATTTTGATGCAGTAGTCGTAGACCTTTTTGTTATTGCTAAAACCTTTTCGTTCAAACCATTTTGTGGATGCCATGAAGCTACTAATGTTCTATATGCTTTTTGTAGACATCCATTCAAGGTTTGGTGCTTGATAGATTCCAAGTGTTCTGTGTTGGATCTGCGATAGGGCTGGGCATTCACGGAGAAAGTGTATACCCATTTTGGAGCTTGTTCTCCAAATGACCAATGCCCTGTTGTGATAGAAGTTAGCCTATAGATACTTTTCCTGCTATTTAATAAGTCATTAGTTCTTTTCTTGTCATATTTTGGCCATATCTGTTTAAATAATAGTTTGTTAAAAAAGTCTTGCGGTATTTTCGCTAGTTGGCGCTGAGAGCGCGTAGTTTTAGTTTTATTCGTCGCATCGGGTCATGCTGTACCTTTTTGGAAAGCTCATTTCACGCGCTAACACGTGTTTGATTGATTGTCGTTTCTTTTAAGTCGTTCGTAAGTTAAAGAAAGAGAAAATACGGCATATTTTACAGTACTACTACGATAAAGGCAAAAATGCATCTCAAGCCGCCAATAAAATTTGTGCAGTTTATGGACCCGATACAGTTTCCATCTCCACCGCACAACGATGGTTTCAACGTTTTCGTTCTGGTGTAGTGCATTATAAACCATTTCAATAAATTCAATAAATCATTCAATAAAAATACCGCAAGACTTTTTTGACAACCTATATATGTATATTGAATTTTGTTATACTTTTACATCTGTTATTGGATGTAATAGTTGCTGGTCTGCTTTTTCGTTGGCGAAAATGTTCCTGTTATGGTGGACTCAGTTCAAGTCTCGGTGGAGCTGGTGAGCTCAGTGCCTTCTTGCAGTTAAAGACTATGTTGGAACTAGTCATGGGCGACAACAAGGCCATTGCTTTATGTATTCTCTCGTAGTTATTCAATAGAGCTTTGCAGGCCTTCTCTATGCCCAGTACTTCCGCATGGAAGGTGCTAGCCGATTTCAGTAGGCGGATATAGAAGAAACGTCCAGATCATCGGAAAATACTCCCGTGCCTACTCCGCAGTCCATCTGGGACCCGTCGGTATATTCTCGTTTAGAGGGTATCCTCACCTGGAAATGTCTATTGAAATCCAGCATTGGGAGAATGTAGTCTGATTTATTAACGTTGAGCAGGTTTAGGGTACCACTATGTCCACAGTTCTGCTAATTCCAACTATCCAATTCTTTTAATCTTATAGTAGCACATGCTGCTATTTTGCGATTAAGGATGTGTATTGGGTCTTGATGCAGGACCACGTTGAGCGCGTCAGTCGGATATGACCAGTAATACCTGCACATGCCGTTCTTTGAATACTATTTAATTTTCTAATGTTGTATTGTTTGTTTAGCGCTGGCCATCATCTCAGAGCTCCGTATGTAAGTATACATCCACATGATTATACTAGGTTTAAGGACCCAATTTTTTGCTAACGATACTCTTGCAAGTGTAGTAGGACATATAGGCTTTTTTTATTCTTTTTTTCTATATTTATTTTCAATGATAGTTTTGTGTCAATCTTCACCCCTCCGGTATTTAGCTGTGGGGGACAGAGAGAGTGTTGTACCATTTAGTATGGGAAGTTGAAACTTGGGAATTTTGGTCTTGGAATAGCATCAGTTCTGTAGGGTTAAGTCCTGGTCTATTGTTCATAGCCCATAGGTATAACCTGCGTAGTTCCACAATTTCCATAATTCCATAATTTCACCCTCCCTCTCCCTCTCTATCAAGAAATGCAGCCATGTTGTATTGTTTGTAATGTAACGATTTTTCAAATACGTTTATCATTTCGAGAAGAGCAGTTTCCGTTGTGTAAATTTATTAGCCTTTCTAGTACTTTAAGCATGAAGAATGTGAAGCTTATAGGTCTAAAATCCTTAGCATTATCGTGTGTTCTTCTGCCTGGTTTTAGTAGGAATACCACTTTAATTCTTTTCTAACTTCTTGTGATGTAAGAAAGTTGATTGCATGCTTTGTAAATAATTTCAAGCTTTTGAATCATTGGTTCTTCAAGCTTTTACAGCATAATAGGCATAATCCTGTCTGGACCTGCCGCTTTAAATGATAAGAAACTATTTATGGCGTATTTAATTTTCTTTTTGCCTATTATCAGGCTCGGATAGTCAGCTGGGTTTGTCAGTGGTTCTGTTGAACTTCCGTTGTCGCCTTTTGCAGACTCCCAGGGGAATGCGTTTTCCAGAGTCAAACTCTAGGTGGGGACCCGCAAGGTCGTCGAATACATAGCTTAGCACCATACTTGACAATCTGTCGTCGATCTCCACCAATCTTTCCTGCATTCCGCTTGGTGAAGAGGAGTCAATAATGTCTACTTGTAGGTTGTCTCTGGCTTGATCGCAGTATTGTTTTACTGTTGTTGAGCTGTTTCGTTCCCCTTTACTTCGCCAGGTTTTTTTTTGGACAGAATACCTTGCGGTTCAATGAGTGAGCGATTCCTTTTTTGAGAACTGCTCGATTTTGTGCACTCTACTTGAGGTTCGGGTTGCTTCCTTTTCAGGATGCTTGCGTAATCCTCCACTGTTTGTTTGAAGTGTTTGATTTCTTCCTCATCAACTAGAGTGCCGGCTGCCTGATCTTTGGCAATTTTTCCTATCTTTGGTACCGGTTTTTTCTTAATTTATTTTGCGATTTATTGCATTCCTTTCGCTGGTTGTCTTCTTTAGCTACCATTGCACTTTGGTTGGTGCTCATGGTAGCTTTGGAGCTGGACCCTTCCACTTCTGATTTGGTAGTTTCTGCTACTGTCGCTACCGGTAAACTGTGGCTGGTACGTCCGAGAATACTCTTAATCGTATACTGGCTGGAGGCGAGTAGATCATCCTCATCCGATTGTAGCTGTTCCAGTAATCGTAGTGGTTAACGTCAAATTGGTTGTTGTTATTCTAGTTTGTTGGTTCGTGTTTATTTTTCCACGAGTAGGACGGAAAAGGTTGGTCACTCGTCTGCAAAGCCGGTATTCTCCTAACCTCCCTTAACTCTGACCTCGCCCGGACATCGAACGGGACTGTTAGTGATCAGCTATTCGTTACCGCACGCTGACCATTCAGCCGTCGGCAGGGGGATCTCAACACCTTGGCTTAGGGTGGTGTCGGTGCGGGTACCCTCATACTTCCACAAGAGGAGATGGTCATAAAACTGAGGGTTAATTCACCTCATCCGCAACCATGCATACAGCTTGTATGCAAATGTTGGCGACAGCAGTTATTCATCTAAGGACCACTTAGAGAAAATACCCGCAGTGCCAAGTTGTCCCAGAAGTTGCGGACTCGACGCTAACACAAAACGTTAAGCATAAAAGGAATTACAAATTCCAATATATTTGGGACAAAAATAAGCGCGTTTTCGGCGAAATTCTTAAAAATCCGTTGTATTTCGGCTAATCATCTTGACCAATACAGAACTAGCGGATCCAGAATTCCATAAATCAAAAAGTTTTGATATCTTATTGGATGCGGAAACCTTTCTCGATCTGTTAGGGGTTGGCCAAATTAAAAGTGACCCTAATCAACCAACGATACAGAAAACCCTTTTAGGGAGGTTGGGTCTGGCAAATATGTAACTAGTATATTATGCCAATCTGAAGGTGGGTTAACGTCAATAAGTTCGGTGGTACAAAAATTTTTGGTTTTTAAAGAATTATCTTCAGAAACAAAAGTTATCAAATTCACACCAGAGCAAAAAGAGTGTGAACAACTTTTCGTTAATACAACTTAAGTATTATCTTTGGAGAGAAGAACGTTGAAAGATCCAGAACTTCGCAATGTATCGGGACTTTATGAATAAATACAGGGGACTGGGTAACATGAGTGAAACGAACAATAAGATCCCGAGTGCGCCACACTACTTTGTTCCGCATCAGGGCATTTTAAATACCGTAAGCACAACAACCAAATTACGTGTTGTTTATGATGCTTCGAGTCATACTTCATTTCAAATTTCATTGAATGAACTTTTGATGTTAAGTCCAACCATACAAGAAGAATTGTACTCAACTCTTCTTCGATTTCGTTTACATATGTACGCTTTATCGGCAGACATTACTAAAATTTAACGCCAAATACTGATGCCCAAAGAAGACAGAAATTGCCAGCTTATTTTGTGGAGAGAGCGCATCAGAGCATATACAAATTCTCCGACTATTCTTTCTCGAAACACGGTTTTACAAATGCTCAGTGATGCTAATGCAACTAAGTATCCACTTGGTTCATTGGCTATAAAAATAGACTTTTATGTTGATAACTGGTTTGCGAACCACCTAAGCTTTTTCGACAGTGATTAAACTAAGTTGATCTAGAGACTGATGCCCAGAGCATACTAAAATTTTGGAGGAGACCCTTCTCCAGCCTGCTTAATATAAGTAAAAATATAACGCCAGGAAAAGGCGAACCCGAACCGATGACTATGGAGCAGACGTTCCATTGTCCGCAATAAAAAATATCGAATAGCAATTACCGGCCTGAAGAATAACAATGCGGCGGGGGCAGATGGATTGTAAGCCGATCAATTCCAGCGATCGACCATCAGTGTGCACCGTCAACCACCGCTCGTAGTAGCATACGAGCATCAGTATCGAAGCGGACAGCCCATTTTACTTCGACTTGCGATCATCTTACACCGACGGACTTTTCTTTGGAGCGCAACTTGTCATTTTCTTTTTATACATATATTTCTATCTTCACTGGTATACGACCAGGGAGTTATTTCTTTTCATGAAATAAATTATCTCGTTATGGACTGATCGACTTTACCACAGCCTTAAATATTGGCTGTTTCTTGAACTAGATTTCGGCACAAGATATATTACAAAATCTTTGTAATATTTCTGTAGATAAAGCTATGTGGCACGATTCCGATTACTTTGGTTGTCGGTGACTAAAAACGAATTTCGTTATACATGGGATATGTGCTGATAGGGGAGCTTCCTAACTTAATGTTCTTAACAATTATATTTTTAAAATAACATATGATATTTCGCAATATTTAACTAAGTTTTTTACATTTTTCACTTTGTAGTTATATTGAAACATTGCAATGAATTCACTTTTTACCTTAATTTTGTTTTTTTTTTAGCTACATTTATTAATTTAAAAATCACTTAGCACACTTATCCTTGAAAAGGTTAGATTGTTTACAATTATAAGAAAAACGAACGTTTCAACATCTTAACAACCAAATAAGAATATTTTTCAACGACAGCGTTTTCTTTGTTTGTATTTTCACGTTATTAACTATACATACATATATACAGTTATACACAGGAGGTCGTAAAAGAAATGCACAAACTATGCAAAATTTAGTAGATATACGAGTATATGAATTTTTTGATACACATTTGGAAATAGAAATCTTAATAATTCTACATAAAGTAGCTTTTTTCTTTAGCATTGACCAAATACTTAAACAAAAACTAAATGTATTGATAAAACTGGGTCACAAAATTGAGTATACATTTGCATTTTATATGTGGCATCTCTGGATATCTTTTTACAGTTTTGTGACGACGCTAGTATTTAAATACATATTAAAGATTTTGCCGTGTATTATTGTTAGATACGCAATTTATTGTATTCTGTGCATTTTTTTCGCCATAGCTACTACTAGAAAGGAGACAACTATTGAAATAAGGGAATTCGTGATGAAATTGTGCTGTGAAGGTAAATTGGTAGACCTCATTGCACAGTCCAAAAAATTATAAATAAATGGAGATATGGTGGAACATTGCGAAATTCCGGTGGGAGAGGCAGAATAAAAATTTTGACTGAACCTGATGAGCGTAATATTGTACGTAAAGTGGAATTAAACCCACAGAAAAGTGTTCCTAAATTAAGGGTTGAAGTGTCAAAAACAATAAATAAACAAATATAGACTGAAACAGTTCGTTGTGTTCTTCGCAAAATAATTTACATGGTCGGATAGCACGTAAAAACACATTTATTTCTAGTGTAAATAAGTGTAAATAATCACTGATGAAATAAAGATTAACATTTGGGGATCTGATGGACGACAAATTGTGTGGAGAAAACCAAACACGGAGATAAGAAATAAAAATTTAATTGGGACAGTGAAACATGGCAGTGGTTCAGTTATGCTATGGGGGCCTATAGGAGCTAATGGAGTGGGCACCATTCAGTTTTTTGAATGCAACTTGACCAAGGAGATTTGTTTGAATATATTGAAGTCAAATTTACGTGCAAGCATGGAGAAAATAAAGCTTCCGTCATTGTTTTGTTTCCAACAAGACAACGATCCGAAACACACAGCGATGATAGTTAAAGAATTTTTGCTTTATAATGTTCCAAAAGAGCTTAAGACTCCCCCACAATAACCTGATAACCATAGAGTCCTTATGGGAGAACTGAAATCTGAGCTGGATTAAATTGCTATTTTCCAAGGAGTATATACTCAATTTTGTGACCTGAATTTTTCAATAATTATGGTATTTTGTTTAAGTTTCTTCTTAATGTTAAATAAATGAATTAATTTATGTTCAAATATAGTCGATAAGAGTTCAAACTTTTTATGTGCATCAAATAAATCTAGTCTTCTACGAACATATGTGTATACTCATTTTTGTGAGTAACTGTATAAATATATATAATTCTTTCAAAAATTTGTTCGGGCGCGGTCTAAATAAATAACTCTGGTCGAGCCAACACTCGAGGTGACTGAAGTACTTTCGCGCAGTACTACTTTCTGCGTTGGCGGCTTTCGGGCGTGCTCTACAAAAATCTACCCTGGTCGAACCAATACCCGGGGCGACTGAAATACTTTCGCGTAGTCCTACTTTCTGCGCGCGATCAGTGTTCAAATTTTCGGGGGGCTGAAGTACTTTCGAGTAGTACTCCTTTCTGCGTTGGCGGCATTCGGCTGGTCCAGCCAATACCCGACCTAACAGATCATTTATTATTTTATTAAGGAAAGAGTGTTGATACTTCTTTTATTTTGAAAAGTAATAAGCATTTTTTGATTAGAACTAAGATTGCTAAATAAAGAACAGGGAGTTTTATCGAAAAAGAAGTATTTCAGTGACGTGCTCATATTTGCTTATTATCGTACGACCGGGCCTATTTCGTCATAACTGTTAGCACATAAAGGATGTCCACTACGAGTGTAAAAAGTAATTTTTAAAATATAGATTCCTTACTTAACAAGCCTGCAAAAAGTGTAAAATGTGAATTTTTTAAATATTTACATTTTAATTTAATTAATTTGAAATGGAGTAGTCGCAATTTTGTTTTGATTTCATCTTCTGCGAGAACTTCCGCCCCAAAATAGATTTCATCAATAACTTTTATAAAATCTGCATTAATTTATAGATTTTAAAGAGCTTATGGCGACAACTTGGTAAGAAAAACCAAAATAATCAAATATTAAAAAAAAAAATCTGTGTAATTCTTTATTTAAAACGTGAATTTGTGACCATTTGCTCTGAAAGCATATTTAGCGAATTTTTATCACATAAATTAATTTTCAAAAACAATTTTAATACAGTTTTTTAAACTTTCATTTATGCGCTTGACTGAATACATTTTTTCTACATAAAATTTTTAAAACTCGCAGAACTGCAGCCTCTAAAGCTTATGTGGTTATAGATCAAATATGTTTTAGATTTTTTCAAATAACACGATTATTTTTGGGTTATTCTTGATTTTTTTGTGCCAATCCTTGCACCATCCGCACTGAATCCAAGCAAATTTCTGTTTTTTTAATGGCGTTCGTATTAAAAAAGATACAATTTCACTGTTCTCTCAGCTTCACCCTTAACTATACCCATACAAGCAAAATAATTTATTTTATCATTTTGCTGTAGCCTCCAGACTCAACATTTTTGTCGTCTGTACCCTCATTAGGTTGAAACATACAATAAGTTGTGAAATGAATTTAAATTAAGATTTGCCAATGACATTTCCAATTAAAGATGTTGTTTTAGTTCAGCCGGCTACATTCTTCACAACATTGAAATCGTCAAAACTTTTGGTTATCAGGGGAACCATGTGATCTATTGTTGAAGAAGAAACGTTTTGTTCAGCACAATATGCGGGTAAACGTATTTCAGCGAAAGCCGTGCTTTGTGCAACGCCTGTTATTAAATTTTTGATGCTTCTGTGGGTTTGAATTGTGCTAAGTTTCACTCAGCATATTTTACATTGGAACAGTTTTAAATTCTCTCATATACTTTCAACTAACCTCAACTACGCAAATTTTTAAATTTCTACCCTCAGCATTTAAATATTCATTATATGTATCAGAAAAAGGTGGAATAATTATCTGTAACTTGTTAGTTCTTAAATTATATAATTTATAATTTAATTTAATATGATAAGTCAATTTTAAAAAATCAAAAAAATAAAAACTAACTTACATAATATTTTTTGTAAACTCAGGAAATTTAACGGTTTATCGATGTCTAGCCATTCTGTTTCCCCTATGCCAAATCAAGTAGCTGGTATTGAAATATAAAATAAAGTAATTTTTATGTTGTTAGCTAAATATTTAATTAATGTTGTTTGATAAGACATTCATTTATATACATATTTATGTAGTGTGTCTTTGCTTCAACACACAACTCTTTCGTTTTAAAATAAAACTGCACTGCGTTTCGTATTCAAATTAACAAAGTTTATTAGTTTTTAATTTGGAGTAATAAGTGAATTGCGCGTAGCTTAATATAAGAGATTGGTCTGTTTCGTGTGAGAGTTCGCGGTCAACTGTCCTTCGTTTTATCAGTGTTGTCATGTCATTGTCGTGTCATTGTCACAGGGTTGTATTTTAAGGTCCGTAAGTATGTCCGTGGTACATTTTCCACATTCGGCCGTCCTGCGGCTTCATTCATCCCGAATGAAGGGTTCCATTTCTTCATGAATTCAGCAGCAGTTGTGGTGCGCTCCATCTTCTTCACAACTCTGCATGGCCCGAAATATTTGGGCTTCAATTTCAAACCCGTTCCATACTGGGTACGCTTAATGGCTACCAGTTCGTCAATGTCGTAGTTGGTTGCTGCTCGGCGGCGTGAATTATAACTATTACGATTCTCCTGCTGAATTTCGATGATGTTTTCCTTCGCTTGTTGGCGCACTGCATCTCGATCAGCATTAAGTTCATCGATCGCGGCTTCATCTAGCATTTCCTGTAGTTCTGGAATACTCGGAACACGCATCTCTAAGCCCGTCAGTATTTTGAATGGGGTCGTCTTGGTACTACGAGGTGAAGTGCTATTTATGAATATTTGCACTTTATCGACGTGTTTGTATCAACTGCTTGGTGTTTCGTGACGTAGTTTTGACACCATGGGTACTACGATTTTGTGTATTCGCTCCACTTGGTCGTTTCCTCTTAGAATTCCGGTCGATATTAGTAGATGCTGGATAATGCGCCTTCACAGTAGTCTTTGAAGAGATTTGATGTAAATGCGGCGCCTCTATCGGTGATTACACGCTTCGGATTACCAAGTATTGCCACTTGCTTCTTCAGGCGTTCTACAACTGCCTCTGCTCCAGTGTTTTTCGTGGGATAAAGCCACACAAATTTCGAGAAAGCGTCAATAACAACAAGTATGGAGTTGTATGACTTATTTGTCGTCTCCATCGGACCAACATGATCGAGATGGAAAGTTCCCAATGGTTTGTCCCCTTTGTTGATAGGATTCAGCAATCATTCTTTCTTTCCAGACTTAGCATCAGTGACAATACGCTCAATACAGCTTTTCACGATTTTCGTCACTTTTGAATTTAATTGCGTGATAAAGAATGATTTCTCGACAGCGTCTTGCGTTTTCTTAATGGAAAAGTGACCTTGCCGATGTGCCATCTTGATGATTTCATTTTCCATTGACAACGGTATATCAGCTCTTTATATGGGTTTTTATACAGCACTTCGTGTTTTATGTAGAAATCTTCGTAGTCGTACGGCTCGCGTCCAATCGTCGCTTTGTTGAGCCTTCTTGAGTCGATGATTTAGTGAGTCTTCCAACATCAAGCACGAGGCACGGCTCAAAGCGTCAACATGTCGCATTCTGGTTCCTTTTCTATGCTCGATTACATAATCAAAGTCTTGCAGGAAAATCGCCCAACGGGATACACGTAGTGGCACATCGCGTTTCTTCATTGTCATGGCAAATGCGTTGCAGTCATGGACAATCTTAAACTTCGTGCCCAGCAGGTATACTCGCCATTTCTTTGGCGATTCCACAATCGCTAACACTTCTAACGCGTACGAATGGTACCGCTCTTCTGCAGGTTTAGTCTTGGGACTCATGTATTGGACCGGGTGGAAATCTTGATCCTCCTTATCTCTCTGCAGCATCACAGCTCCGTAGCCAAACATGCAAGCGTCCGTGTGCACTCCAGTTACTGCTTTTGGATTATACAGCTTTAAAAACGGAGGATTTATTAACGCTGTTTTTAACTGTTGATAAGCTGCTAGATGCTCCTCTTCCATCTTGAACTTTATGTTCTTTCGCAGTAGATCGGGGAGTGGTTTGGCAATTACAGCGTAACCTTCAACGAATCTTCTGAAGTATGACGTCAATCCCAGGAAACGTTGCATTTTTGTACGATTTCGCGGTATAGGAAAGTCTTTTATAGCAATTGTTTTCGCCTCAGAGGGTTTTCTTGAACCGTTTTCGATGACATATCCGAGAAATTCGACTCTTCGTAACAGAAATTGGCATTTGCTTCATTTAATCTGCAACCCTTTTGATGCTGTTGTCAGTAAAACACGTTCCAACTTCAGGATACCTTCTTCTTCATCCTTGGAGGGAATGATTCGGTCATCCATGTAGGCTACCACTGTTCCATCTTGAATTAGTTCTCTCAACACAGCCGCAACAAATGTGGTGAACACTGCCGGCGAGTTTGAGATTCCAAATGGTACGTATTGAAACTCATATTGCCTGTTGTATGTTACAAACGACGCGTATTTATCGAATCAGCCTGGACTGGAACATGGAAAAATCCGTTTCTTAAGTCCAATGTTGTAAAAACGTTTGCTCCATTCATAAGGAAATTATCTTGGACTATCTTTTCATTCAGTCGCACGTTGGTTGATCCCATACGACAAAAATAAAAAAGTCTATGTTTATATATTAGGCTTGTAGCGAAATAAATAGTTGCATATGCCATCAAATTTATGTATTCTGAGTTTGTTTTGATTATTTCTAACGGAACTTCTTGAGTGAAAGCAACATATGTACGGCCTTGCACAGAAATAAATAGTTGACAAAAATAAAAGCGAAAGCAACGTGTACATTCAACTGCAAAAGTTTAATTTAAAAAAGTGTCTAAATAAAAATACTGAAAATGGAAATTAAAGTAGATGGTAATAGTATTAATAGGATGGAGTCATGTGTAGAAGTTCACGCAAGTGATTAAAGTTTTCTGATCGCCATTCACTTGGGAGTGGCCAGAAACGATTCTTTTACATATGACTCAAGCAGCTCACGACTTCCGGTCTTTGACCAAGTATCCTCTGGGTAGCCTAAGAACATCCGTTTGAAGGCGAGCTAAAGTGAGAAGGCGAAACGCCCCTGCATAGGGTTGTGCGCTGGGTTTGGGACCCGCCACGTAAAAAAACACCCCCAATGAAAAAGCGTAAACAGCCTCGGATGAGAGCCCCCTCTTTCGATGACGACCACTGCAAACGAAATAAGGACTATGATTTGAGGGCATGCACCTGGAATGTCCGGTCCCTTAATTGGGAAGGTGCCGCTGCCCACCTGGTAGATGTCCTCGTAAAGATAAAGGCTGACATCACCGCCGTCCAAGAAATGCGATGGACGGGACAAGGACAGAGACGAGTAGGTCCTTGTAACATTTACTACAGTGGCCATATAAAGGAGCGCAAATTTGGTGTTGGATTCGTGGTGGAAGAGAGACTCCGTCGCCGAGTACTATCATTCACTCCGGAGAATGAACGTCTAGCCACAATCCGCATCAAAGCGAGGTTCTTCAACATATCGCTGATTTGCGCCCACGCCCCGACGGAAGAGAAGGACGATGTGACCAAAGATGCCTTTTATGAGCGCTTGGAGCGCACTTATGAAAAATGCCCCCGCCACGATGTCAAAATCGTGCTTGGCGACTTCAATGCCAGGGTGGGCAAAGAAGGTATCTTTGGCACTACGGTCGGTAAATTCAGCCTCCACGAGGAAACATCCCCAAATGGGCTGAGGCTGATCGACTTCGCCAGGGCCCGAAATATGGTTATCTGTAGTACTAGATTCCAGCATAAGAAGATACATCAAGCTACCTGGCTGTCTCCGGATCGAAAAACCACCAACCAGATCGATCATGTTGTGATAGACGGAAGACACGTCTCCAGTGTTTTAGATGTGCGTGCGCTCCGAGGTCCTAACATCGACTCGGACCACTATATTGTTGCAGCCAAAATTTGCACCCGCCTCTGTGCAGCAAAGAACGCACGCCAACAAACACAAGGATGGTTCGACGTCGAGAAGCTGCAATCACAACAGACAGCCGAACGTTTTTCTACTCGGCTTGCACTCCTGCTCTCTGAGAGCACTCGGCAAACACTCGGTATAAGGGAACTGTGGGACGGCATTTCAAACTCCTTACGTACAGCTGCAACCGAAACCATTGGCTTTCGGAAAGTGCAAAAGAACAGCTGATACGACGAGGAGTGCCGTGTCGCAGCGGAGAGAAAACAGGCTGCCTACCTCGCAACGTTACGATCCACCACAACACGTGCGGGATGGGATAGATACCGAGAGTTGAAGAGGGAAGCGAGACGCATTTGTAGACAAAAAAAAAAAAGAGGCCGAAATGCGTGAGTACGAAGAGCTTGATAAGCTGGCCGACAGGGGTAATGCTCGAAAATTCTACGAAAAGATGCGGCGGCTTACAGAAGGTTTCAAGACCGGAGCATACTCTTGTAGAACCCCCCAAGGGGATCTAGCCACCGATGCCCAGAGCATACTTAAATTATGGAGGGAACACTTCTCCAGCCTGCTGAATGGCAGTGAACGCACAACACCAGGAGAAAGCGAACCCGATACCCCAATCGATGACGATGGAGCAGACGTTCCATTGCCCGACCATGAAGAAGTTCGAATAGCAATCGCCCGACTGAAAAACAACAAAGCGGCAGGGGCCGATGGATTGCCGGCCGAGCTATTCAAACACGACGGCGAAGAGCTGATAAGGTGCATGCATCAGCTTCTTTGCAAAATATGGTCGGACGAAAGTATGCCCAACGATTGGAATTTAAGTGTGCTATGCCCAATCCACAAAAAAGGAGACCCCACAATCTGCGCCAACTACCGTGGGATTAGCCTCCTCAACATAGCATATAAGGTTCTGTCGAGCGTATTGTGTGAAAGATTAAAGCCCACCGCCAACAAACTGATTGGACCTTAT
Organism: Bactrocera correcta; assembly: GCA_027475135.1. Taxonomy (NCBI): domain Eukaryota; kingdom Metazoa; phylum Arthropoda; class Insecta; order Diptera; family Tephritidae; genus Bactrocera; species Bactrocera correcta. Next base: position 50,721 of record JAPZAG010000076.1, read on the forward strand.
CAGTGTGGCTTTAGACCTGGAAAATCAACAACCGACCAGATATTCACGATGCGCCAAATCTTGGAAAAGACCCGTGAAAGGAGAATCGACACACACCACCTCTTCGTCGATTTCAAAGCTGCTTTCGACAGCACGAAAAGGAGCTGCCTTTATGCCGCGATGTCTGAATTTGGTATCCCCGCAAAACTAATACGGCTGTGCAAGCTGACGTTGAGCAACACGAGAAGCTCCATCAGAATCGGGAAGGACCTCTCCGAGCCGTTCGATACCAAACGAGGTTTCAGACAAGGCGATTCCTTATCGTGCGACTTTTTCAACCTGCTTCTGGAGAAAATAGTTCGAGCTGCAGAACTCAACAGAGAAGGTACCATCTTCTATAAGAGTGTACAACTGCTGGCGTATGCCGATGATATTGATATCATCGGCCTCAACACCCGCGCTGTTAGTTCTGCTTTCTCCAGACTGGACAAGGAAGCAAAAGAAATGGGTCTGGCAGTGAACGAGGGCAAGACGAAATATCTCCTGTCATCAAACAAACAGTCGTCGCACTCGCGACTTGGCACTCACGTCACTGTTGACAGTCATAACTTTGAAGTTGTAGATAATTTCGTCTATCTTGGAACCAGCGTAAACACCACCAACAATGTCAGCCTAGAAATCCAACGCAGGATAACTCTTGCCAACAGGTGCTACTTCGGACTAAGTAGGCAATTGAGAAGCAAAGTCCTCTCTCGACAAACAAAAACCAAACTCTATAAGTCACTCATAATTCCCGTCCTGCTATATGGTGCAGAGGCTTGGACGATGTCAACAACGGATGAGTCGACGTTGCGAGTTTTCGAGAGAAAGGTTCTGCGAAAGATTTATGGTCCTTTGCGCGTTGGCCACGGCGAATATCGCATTCGATGGAACGATGAGCTGTACGAGATATACGAGATATACGACGACATTGACATAGTTCAGCGCATTAAAAGACAGCGGCTACGCTGGCTAGGTCATGTTGTCCGGATGGATGAAAACACTCCAGTCAACGCAGTACCCGCCGCGGGAAGCAGAGGAAGAGGAAGACCTCCACTCCGTTGGAAGGACCAAGTGGAGAAGGACCTGGCCTCACTTGGAATATCCAATTGGCGCCAAGTAGCGAAGAGAAGAAACGACTGGCGCGCTGTTGTCGACTCGGCTATAATCGCGTAAGCGGTGTCTACGCCAGTAAAGAAAGAAGAAGAATAGTATTATTTTTCAGTAATAACAAGTTTTTAAATTGTGCTGTTGTTTTTAAAATAACAAATTTTTTTAGTAACTTTTTTTTTTAGTAACTTTGTCAACCGAATGTAGTGGACGGATTAGTGTGTAAATGTTGATACAATAATATTGTTTAAAATAATATTAAGTTCATGTGCAGGGATTTGCAGGTTTCTAAATAAAGTTCATTAAACTAACCTAACTTTTTAGTTTCAAAGTGTATTTTGTACATCAAATGTGCGTATTATAGCATTGGTTTTTGCAAGTAATGTCAATAAACAAATATAGAATTAGTTGTTGTTGTCTCACTCTCTCTCTTTGAGATTTTTATTTTTTAAATTTCTATACATACATACAGCTTCACGTATGTATATTACATCTCCAAACTGAAGTGTTGAACGTCATACCCGATGTAAATATAAGCAATCTTGTTTTGATAGGCAAGTGGGGATTCGATGGTAGCTCCGGATACAGTGAATATAAACAACGTGTTATATTTGTAACATCCTATGTGCCCCTTAAATTAGTTACTAAATCTTCGACACTAAAAGATACTAAAGTTATATGGAAAAATCCTCGACCGTCGTCCACTCGATACTGCAGACCAATACGATTTAGGGTTTAATAGTGGACATGCCAAAAACAGGAGGTAGTGGGACGTCAAACGACGGCAACACGGCTAGACGCTTTTTTAATAATGCTGGTTTGGCTTCTCAAATAACGGGCGTTGACGAAGAGCTCATACTAAGATGTGCAGCATTACTGCAAGCTATGTCATCAGGATATAAAATAAACGCGGACAAATTTAAGCAATTCGCACTGCTAAAGGGCTTGTAGAGAAGTACCCTTGGTTTTATCTTCCACCTTCAGTTCACAAGATCCTATTGCATGGTTCCGCAGTCATCGAAAGTGCAATAATATTGGAGAACTATCAGAGGAAGCTGCGGAAGCCAAAAACAAGGATATTAAGAGGTATAGGCTTCAACATACGAGGAAAACTTCTCGAATTGCAACAAATACGGATTTACTTAATATGTTATTGTTAAGCTCAGATCCATTTATTACAGGTCAACGAAAATTGCCGTGCAAAAAGAAAAGCGCATTATTAAAATCTACAGTAGAATTGTTGGAAGACTAATTACGTAAAGGAATTTTTTATTGAGGTTTACAACGTCCTTATTTTTCTTCCAAATTAATAAAATATTTATTTGAACTGTAAAAAATAAATTGTTTAATTTTATAAAATTAAATGGCACATCTGTTTTCTTTTCTATCTATTAATAATAAATCCGGGAATTGGAACAAAATTTATCACATGCTCAGGTATTTTAACGTTAGAATTATATATGTAGAATATGAAATGTGGGCGTTATACAATTGCGATTTTTTCAGAATATCTTACTTGCATGAACAGAAATATGCTGTGTATACTGCAGGTCAGTATCTCTATTTTAACTATTTTTGTCGCTATCCTCCATACAAATGGAACCATTGTGAGTCGTCGATAATCACAGGAGAGTCGTTTTCCTCTATCTTTCTTGGATACAAGTACAACTGGTGACGCGTAATTGGAAATACTGGGTTTAATGATCCCTTCTGCTAGCCACTGCGTCACCTGCTCGTCCACTACGCATCGATCAGCGTAGGACATTCGTCTCGGTCTCTCGAACACAGGATTATCGTCCATCAACAAAATTTTCCTTTCGACTGGTGACTCAAAATTTCTCACAGGGATATATGTACATATGCGCCAACCATTTGTTTTCCCGCATCTATCTGCTCTACCTGTAGATAGGATACGTTCACTTCAACGTCGGCCTTCCCGTTTATGCTTTCGACCAGACATAATTCACAGAACTCCATCGTCAGCTGGACAACTCGATTTTCGCTCGAAACTGCCACTGATTTTCCTGCTATAACAGCGCTCTTACCCGCCCCTTCATTATACAGCTTCTTTATAGCGTTCCACATTGGTGGATGCTCACGTGGCTCCTCAACCACTCGCTCAGGTACTCGCTGTGCTCTATAGCCACCGCCTTTTGCATACCACTGTTTCGGCCCACAGTCTTTAGCACCTGCTTGTGCTCACCCGTGACTTTGGTCTCCAGCTCGACGGCTTCAGCTGCATGCTCCTTACCATCAGCACCATCCGAGCTTTTCTCGCTATGCTTATCAGCCAGTTGTTGCACCTTGCGTTGTTGTTTTCCTGCTTCTTTTTGTCTAAACTCCGCACCATCCTCGGTTACAATCAGATCGACATCCTTCAAAATGTTGTTACCAATTACTAGATCGTACTTCAAAACAGTCTCTTTGACAACATGGAATTTTATGTCTAACCATATGCCATCAACTTCAATGTGGATGGATAAGCTACCTATTGTTGCAAGTTCACTGTCCCCAATTCCGACCAAGCATACTCTTTTTTTTTGTCAGCTTTACATCCAGGTCTAACATCAACACATACTCCATTGATCCAAATGTCCTTGAAAGTTAAACTACTTCTCTTATTGGGCTTTACTGCTGCTTTTGTTTTAATCATGTTTGCGCTTTTCTCCTTCTTAATTGATTTTTCAACTGTAGCGCACTCTGTTGCTCGGTGACCTTCTACACCGCATTTGAAGCACCTTCAGCTGCTCCTTTAGGTTTTTTTACGGTTTTAGCCTGGTACAAATTTGCTTTACCTGCCTTGGAATCCGGAATGCCTTCAATGAAATACTCTATCAAGCTGGTGTCGTCTAAATTTATCGACTTGCCGATCTCCATCAAGCTATAGAGATAGAGCGAATCTTCAATATCTCGCAAGGCAAACACTGATCGCTCAATTATTCGCACGCTCGAGACACCACTACGTTGACTTGCAGCATCGTTATAATCGCTGTCTTCATTGTCGCTCACGTTCAGGCCGAAGTGTTCTAGTAACCGGTCCTGCAAGGTCGATTTTCGTCCAGTGGTCGCTAATCCCAACCCACCCAATTTCTCTTTCAGTTCCTGTAGGTTCAAACCTAAAATTTGGTCACGGTCCATTTTGTCTTACAATGTTTATTAAATACAAAAATATTTCAAAAGCCGTATTAAATTATTGTAACAAAATCAATTAAATTTTAAAATGTATTGCTCTGTAAACAAAGGTATATGTACATAGCTTTAATTTTTAATTCAATCAAAATTTGTCTTAAAACTTTTCTTTTAGCTCTTTTCTCAAAATTATTTCATTTACTTCAATGTCATTTAATGTTATTCAACTTTTTACTTTCAATCAAAGTATAATTTCTCAACGCAAAACATAAATCGGTTAAAGCAAAATTCATCAATATAAGAGCTAAAATTTTTGTTATTGCGCAACAAAATGCAAATACTTAGCTCTAACGCTATAACCAGCTTCAGCTACGATTTTTCAAATTTCATCCCTCGCTGCCGTCAATTTGTAAACATTCTCTTGTTCTCCCGCGCAGCCGTCAAAAATACTCTTCACCGTTCTCTCATGTAGCCAATTCCGCATGCGCTCGCACTCAGCGCTACCGCAATCGACGCCTCTCTGCTGTCGACAATGCCACACTTGCTATCTGACATCACTCACACACAACGCAACTTCTGCCTGCTGCTTCCGTCTACGCTGTCTCACTCCATTCTGTTCCCAACTGAACGGCAGTTTCTCTCTCAACACTACCCTGTTGACGCCGCCGCTTTGTTGCCTGTGCACTTATTGTGAAATTTGAATTTTTCTCTCTGCTGCTGAACTGATGGCGTCGTCGCCTGCTTGTCTATATCCGCATTGCGAAATTCGTTTTTTCGTAACGGTTTTTAACTTTCGTTTGTCCTTTTTCTTATGTTTACACAAACATATTTCACAATTTTTGCACAGTTTGAATTGTTTTTTTTCGCGGTTTTTCGCTTTAAAGAACGTTTCTTACGCTTTTAGCGCATTGGCTTTGATTTGGTGATCAATCGGGTTTTCCGCGGCACTAATTCAACATCGTGGTGTTTTTATCCCACTTCTGACACCATTTGTGGTGTGTCTTTCCTTTAACACACTATTCTTTCGTTTTAAAATAAAACTGCACTGCGTTTCGTATTAAAATTAACAAAGTTTATTTATTTTTAATTTAGAGTAATAAGTGAATTGCGCGTAGCTTAAGATAAGAGATTGATCTGTTTCGTGTGAGAGTTCGCGAGAGTTCCTCTACCGTGGTTCGCGGTCAACTGTCCTTCGTTTCATCAGTGTTGTCACGTCATTGTCGTGTCATTGTCACAGGGTTATATTTTAAAGTCCGTAAGTATAACCGCCTTCGAGTCCTTGGTACATTTTCCAAATTTATTTGCAGGCCTGTAATAGTTTTGATAACATGTTAAAAGACCAAGCGCTCTCATATATTCACGTATGTAATTATGTGTGCATGGAAACAAAAAAAACATACTCATAATGTTTGTACATTTGTCCATACATAACTTTATTTATTTATTTAAGTCTATGAACATTAATTCTTACAGACTAATAAACTAGGATGCAAATTAGAAATCTAATATGTATGAATAATTAAATTACAATAACATGAATAGATAACTTAAACTAAAAAACAGAATTGAGGGTATTAGTGAAGGATACCCTAGCGTGAGAAAAGTCTGGAAGAACTTTCTCGGAAATCGAATTAAACTCCCGCACGCTTGAGAGGAGCATATCCAGCAAAATTAGTACTTTCCTTTTTATAATAAAATGGGGAAACATATCTGAGACAACGCTGAGGAGTATTGAAGTTAATTTTCCCTAGTAAATAGGGACAGTCAATATCTCCATTAATTACATTGTAAACAAATGAGAGGCTGAGAATGGACCGTCGATTTTCCAGCGATTTAAGATGTAGAAGCAATAAGCGAGATGTATGCGATGGTAATGGGTCAACGAACTTTAAGGAGCAGAGAGCAAATTTAAGAAAAATCTTTTGAACACGCTCGATCCTATTAATTGACGAAATGCAATATGGTCTCCAAATGAACACTGCGTACTCCAAAACGGACCGAACAAAACAAGTATACAGTAATTTTAGCGTGTAGGGGTCGGAAAAATTTAAAGCATTTCGACGGACAAAGCCGAGCACAGAGAATGATTTAGAAGTGATGTAGTTGATGTGATCATTGAAAGAAAATCTGTTGTCAAAGATTACCCCAAGATTGAGTACATCTTGTGGGTTTTTGATTGTTGCAAAAATTTTTAAGTCATCTGCGTATAACAGGAAGTTAGCGAAAGAGAAGCAACAGGAGATGTCATTGATAAACAACACAAAGAGAAGTGGACCCAAAACGCTTCCTTGGGGCACTCCCGATGACGCAATGAATGAATCAGATGACACTCCATCGACACTGACAACGCATCGTCTATTGTGTAAATATGATTTAATCCACTGCAAGAAGACCGAGTGAAACCCTAAAGATGATAATTTTTTAATTAGAATATTGTGTGAAACTTTATCAAAGGCCTTAGAGAAATCTGTGTAGACACAATCTACCTGAAATCCAGCGGAGAATGCAGACATACAATAATCACTAAAGTTCCAAAAGAACTTGGGGTTCGACTTAATTGCAGACTCCGTACTAAAAATAAACCTTTTATAGAGAGACTTATCCAATTCATTAACCAGCTTTGTGTAGTGCTGATATTGAACAAAGAAAACGTGAGATTTTGTTGAAGAGAATTTTCTGTAGTATTTATTTCTAAGGTTTTTTAACCGTTTAAGGTCCTTAGTGTACCAAGGCAACTTATATGGTTGCATATGTTTGAGCGGGATATTATCATGACAAAATTCCTGGATTGATTTCTTAAAGATCAAGAAATTATTAGATGTATCTAGTCCCGAAAGTAAATCATCCCATTTAATCTCGGAGAGCAGATTGTTGAGTCGTTCAAAATCACAAAATGCAAAATTGAAACCCAGCCCATCAATAGGTTTAACAGGAGCGAAAAGATAAGTATCCACTTCAAACGCTAGCGGGGAGTGATGAGTGGTGGCAGTAGTAATTGAAGAAAATCCATCAAGAAACCTAAATTTTAAGTTATCGCTGAGAAAGACTAAGTCAAGAAAACGATCGAGGTTATTTGAATATGAGTTGACTTGAATCAGATTGAGACTAAGCAAGCTGTCAATGAGAAATAACTCCTGAGGAGACGAAAAATTGGAAGGAATAAGAGCGGGACTATAGGAACAACCAGACCAGGCGATATTGCTTAAATTGAAGTCACCCAGTACACAGATATTTTTCTCTTTTACCTTATTAAGTACCAGCGAGGAGATATTATTTGCATGCAACTTCTACAACTCAAGAGGACTATTATGAGACTGCAATGAACAGAGCGTCATTGATACAAATACATAGTTGGTCCAGAATGGAATCGTCATTTTCAAGCATAATAAGACGAGGACGATATTTGCGATGAACTGTTAGGAGAACACCACCCCCTCTTAAACAGCCAGTTTTTTTCCTGATCTCTGTCTTTACGGAAGACGTAATAGAGATTTGCATCAAAATATTCACTATCAAAGTAACTGGAATTAAGCCAAGTCTCAACAATAACGATAATATCAAAATCCGAATGTGAAGAAAAATTGCGAATAATATTTGTTTTACACCTAATACCCGATAGATTTTGGTAGTACACCTTAAGACAGGAGCCAGTAGAAGAAGGTGCAGAAAACTCATGAAAAAAGTGGTGACTAACAGGCACATCCACTAATCTGCAGCGCTGATTTCTCCTCCCTTTGGAAAAAACTTAAAGGGACGCAACTTAATGCCAGAAGGCCACACTGAAGGGGAGAAAACGGCGTTAAAACAAGATGGGGACACACCTAGCTTAAAGTTAATCCTCTTAAGGTTATTAACATCAGTATCTTTCTTAATTAACTTATAACATAAGAGATGCTCTCTATCAACATTAGCATGTTTAACGACAAAAGATATAATGTCTTCTTCGGTAACTGAGTTTTTAAAGGCCGACAAATGAATCCATTTCTTCGGTATGACGACATCGAGATCACAATTGGCATTAACACCAACAATAGTTGAGACAGCTGGGGATTTTTTGCTCCTAGTACTCACTTTTAGCTTCACATTTCCATTAGCATTAGTTGAAGTCGAAGGGTTTAGATTAACAGAGTCATCGATGGCATCTGATTGAGCAGCATTGACAGCGACAGAGTGACGAACTGGTTTAGCAGCAACTATTCGATTGTTTTTGGGTTTCGAATGAGTGTTGCTATTTATAGCAACAGCATCAGCGTATGTACTGGCATAATTAATAGCATTGGGAGCAGCTGTATTTGTACCATTATCAGCAATCATCGAGAGAGTGGAGCAAGCAGCAGACGGAGCGGCAGAGATTGCTTTCGGTGTAGCGAGAGCGAGATAATCCATGCTCACCTTATCAGTAGGAGCAGAAACAATAACGTTAGATGACGGTGCATTTGTAGAAGTGCGAGTGGAGTTAGCAGTAGTTGAAGCTGTAGAGCGTGTTTTCAGTATAGTGGGAGCGAGATAATTCACACTCTCATTATCATCAGAAACAGCAGCGGTAGGCGGAGAAGCAGTTGAAGAAGCATTTATATGAACAGCCGTCGCAGCAGACAGAGCATTCGAAGCTGGTGCAGAGAACTTGCCGATATCGGACAATGCGTCACAGCATTGTGCTGTTTGTAGAAAATCCAAGCTGTGCCGAAAACCCCAAATTAACGAACGCCGATTGCCACGATTTCCCTAGCCGCTGTAACAGCTTCGCCAGCAAGCCAGCGTAAATATATACTATGTATGCTTCTGTATGAACTGGAATACATATTGACACAAATATTTGCGAGCCGAGGAAAAATATTTTCGATTAAAAAATATTTTAAATCGACAAGAACTATGTTGCCACTTTTATGACTTATTTCTGTGCTTTGCGGGTTTGCGGGGTTGACACTTTTCCCTTCTAGAAGAAACATCAGAAATTGTTCAATTCATAATTTTTAGCTTTTGCCAGTGTCGCAAAAAGATGCTTCTGAGCACAATTTTCATTGAATGCTCATATTTGTTCACGCGCCACTCTTAAAATTTCTCCTTGTTACCAAGCTGTGGTGAAACACGCTCATCGCATTTTCTTAGTTTTTGACAGTTCACACGCTTGTCCGTAGTAGTCCGTTCTCTATAATTTACGCTCTCTGTTTGTGTATCAACTACACCTTTAAGTGTTGCCAAATATATTAAAAGTGAATTTTAAGAGTTTGATCAAAGTTTTTGGGAAATTCTCTAAAATTCGAAGATAAATCTTCACTCCTGGCAGCACTGATCAAGTACTGAAATTCAAAATCGACAGAGGTCTAAAAATTGTCTTTCGTGATATTTTGTATGCCAGATATAGGAAAGTATTTGAGAGTATATTATTATAGGGGAAAAAATTTAACAGATTGGCCGATATTTTTGGTAAATATCTCACAATGGCAGTGAGGTACATATATTCTGAGAGGTTTAAAAGTTATGTTTCAATTTCGAAAATTTTTAAACGTGACAATGCATAACTTTGAGGAACTATTTTTCCAAAGTTTTTTCTGATAATTTCATTGGGGGTTTATTTATATACTGAGGAATTAGACAAAACAAGTGAAATTTAAAATATTAACCCTTAAAAGCCTGATAACTCCGATTCATTCAAAATTTTATAAAAATTTATTATTATATTATAATTGTCGGCTACAAACAACATTTACTCTAAGATTTTTGCTTCTTTAAGGATTTTTGCTCCTACATTGTATTTGTATAGCTTTGTGCCAGCTAATGTCGAAGCCATGTTAACCCCTTTTCAGTCTTTCCAGGAGATCATGAAAATATAAATCCCGTAAAACGAAGCTCGTCTGCATCACAACGATTTTGCATTTTCTCTGGCAGTGTACCGTTTACTATCATTGAGTGCGGTCAACATCCAAGTGTGCTCCGCAATTGCGACAATTTGCAAATAAACTAATTTGTGGTAATTCGTGGGTATCTGCGCCGTGGGAAGCATTGATGTTGTCAACACGTTTCATATCGATTTTCTTGGATTAGTGGTAGAAATTGGTAAAAATCATTCAAATCAAATCACATTTTTAATTGAAGTTTGTTTTTTTTTAAACAATAACAAAGCAAATAAACACTCAAATAATTAATTTTCGGGGAGGAAAAAGTGCTCATCAGCTGTTTCTTTTACACGTTAGTTCTGCGTATATGAAATCAGCTGTTTTGTTCTAACTATTTCCAATTGCAAATTGTAATCAGCGCTGCCATACTTGTCAAATAAAAAAAAAATATTGTTAAAACTGCATTATTGCCCAAACGACAGGTTTCTAATACCCAGTAGAGAAATCATTAGAAAATAAAAATAGCTGAACCTCTTCATGAGGTGACGCCGAGAAACAGTCTCAGCTCATTTTGAGTAAATAAAATAAGAGAATTAGAAAAAACTAACTCACTTATAAATGAGAGGCTTAGAAATTTGGAAGCGATGTGCAATCCCTTACATAAAGATAACATGGAATTTAAAAGATAAAACAAAGAACTAAAATCTAGTAAAAGCAAGCATGTGAGTGTTAAAGCAAAACCTTCTAGTATGAATGTATATCAAATATACGAAACCGATGAAGATGTGCTAGCTAAAGAAACTGAGTGGATACTCAATAAGAAGCGCTCTTCAAAAAATAAAAATAAAGAGCAGGCGGTCAACAATGGTCAACAACCAAAACCCACCGCCCACCTCCTCTTATAATTGACGACGTAAAGGATTTTAATAAATTACGTTGTAATATTACAGACCTAATAAAGAAAAACTTTCTAATAAAGCTTTGAGCAACGGCGCCTACAAACTTAATGTCTTCGATGCAAGCAATTATCGCACAATAACAAAATACTTTTCTAATGAAAATATACCTTCGTTTAGCTACGAGAGTAAACATAATAGGCCAATAAAGGTAATGATAAAATATTTACACCACTCATGCGATACCCAATCCATTTTAAATGATTGACGAAAATTTCAGGGATTTAAGGTCATATGCAATTAATAAGCTTAAATGGAAGACTAAAGAACCGCTAGATATGTTTTTAGTATTATTTGATGCCACCGAAGACATTAAGAAAATTCACCATATCAAAACTATTCTTAGCAGCGTTGTCAAAGTTGAGCCTATTAAAGCAGCTAAATTAATTTCACAGTGTAAAAACTGTCAAGCTTTTGGATATACTAAAAACTTCTGTGGCAAGCCATTGAGGTGTGTGAAATGTGGCGGCAAACATCCTACTACTCAATGCCGAAAAGCCGAAAAAGACCCTGCTAAATGTTGACACTGCGGCGATTCTCACCCTGCAAGCTACCGTGGTTGTGCTGTCACAAAATAACTGCAAAAACTAAGAGATAAAAAGAAAGGTAATTCAGTTGAGGAGAATGCCAATGCTCTGACGAACAAACCCGTTGCGAATACAGGAGAAGTAAAATCTCTTCCTTCCGGTTCTAAAGTTTCATTTGCGCAAATAGCTAAACAAGGCCATACAAATACAATGCAAAAAAGTAGTCCGTTATCCCAAATCTTGGATAAACTAAATGAGCAAGAGAAACTATTTAAGTCCATTAATCAGCGGCTCAATAATCTTGAGTACCATCAACAATTTATTGATGACCAGTAACTCTTTGAGAATAATGCTATGGAACGCTAATGGTCTTTCCAAAAATAAGAATGAATTAGAAGTTATTCTACACGACAGAAATATTGATATATGTCTATAATCTGAAACACATTTTACGAACCAATCAATTTTAAAATTTTAAAATTATGAATTATATCACACACCATACCCGGCAAACTCAGCACGAGGAGGGAACGCTATAATTATCAAAAGCAATATTGAACACTGCGAGGCAGATCTGATTAAGACCTAAGAAATTCAAGGAACAAGAATTTCAGTTAAATTGCACAATCACCCATTGTATCTTATTGATCTGTACAGTCCACCTAGACATAATATAAAAATAGAAACGTATATGAATTTATTAAAAACATATGACGGAAGGTATATCATTGGTGGCGACTTTAACGCAAAACACACTCATTGGGGATCTCGTTTAACTACAACAAAAGATCGAGAACTTATCAAAGCTATACAAGCAGTTGGATGCAATTTTGTTTCTACAGGAAAACGCACTTATTGGCCTACAGATAGACAGAAATTGCCAGATCTTCTGGACTTCTTTATAATCAATAAAATACCGAAACTCAATTTATCTATAAAAGGTTGCTCAGACCTAAGCTCTGACCATTCTCCAGTGCTACTAACTCTGTATGAAAAGTCAATTATTTTGGCCGCCAAGCCAACGTTATGTACCAAACACACTAATTATTATAAATTTAAAAGTATGTTGAATAAAGTCGACCCAAAGCTTAAGAGCATATCGACTGGTATCGAGTTGGACTGTGAGGTTGAGTACACCAAATACTTAGAAAATACTTACTCTTAGAAAGTATCCATAAAAAGCGCAAGCTTCGACGGAGCTGGCAGCAAACTAGGTCCTCTGGTCTCAAAACTGAGCTTAATAAAAATATACAACGAAACTAAGAGCACAAATTAAAGAGTTTAAAAATTTTTCCTTCAAAACTTATCTGGCTAAACTCATAGCTGATAAATCCACAGACTATTCACTCTGGAAAACTGCAAGAAATATTAATAAACAAATAAAACATGTATCACCATATATTAAACGAAACTGCATGGGCCATAACAAATGAACAGAAAGCTGCCGTATTTGCAAATCCTTTGATAAACACATTTACGCCTAACGATGAGTATGAATAAACTATGATAAATTGTGGGATGGATCCACACATTAGCATTTCTCTTGTTACTATTAAAGAAATTAAAACTCTTATCGGGAACACAAGACTCAAAAAAAGCACCTGGGTATGATTTAATAACTGGAGAAATATTACGATATTTACCAAAGAATTGTATAAAAAAAACTTGTAGACATTATAAACAATGCTTTATGAGTGAGATACATACGTGCCATCGCTTTGGAAAGTATCTGATGTCATAATGATACCTAAGCCGGGTAAGCCAGTAAACGATGTTACATCATACAGACCAATTTCGCTGCTGCCAACCTTATCTAAGCTCTTTGAGAATGTACTAAAAAATAGGCTCAAACCAAGAATCGCTCAGAAACCCCTAATACCACCACATCAATTTGGCTTCCATGACCACCATTCAACAATTGACCAACTACACCGAATCGTTAATTTCGTTGAAAATACAATCGATAAAAAGTACGTTTGTACGGCGGCCTTTGGACGTGTCTCAAGCTTTTGACAAAGTTTGGCATACGGTTCTACTGCTTAAATTGAAATACATGCTACCCAAAGAATTTTGTGAAATAATTGTTTCATACTTAAAAGACACGACACTTCCGTATTAAACAAGAGGAGGCGTATTCAAACTTGCAACCGATAGAAGCCGGTGTTTTCCAGGGAAGCGTATTGGCCCCAACATGCCTTTATTTGCCTTTTTCCAGTGACCTCCCATCTCATTCTAGATATATGACAGCGACATTTGCGGATTACACAGCTTTGTTAGCAGCTGGAGAGTCAACTTCGGTATCTAATCTACGAGTGCAGACAACAGTCAACGCAATTACTAAGTGGGACTCTAAGTCGACTTTACCTTGAAAAAGCGGGCATATTGTCCAATTTATATAAATAACATTCCTATACCACACCATAACAGCGCTAAGTACCTATGTATCACCTTAGATGCTAAGCTACACTGGAAAGAGCATGTTAAAAAAAAAAGGAGCGAGCTTGATATTAAACTTGGCAAACTTTACCACCTTATTGGCAGGAAATCCAAGCTATCAATACAAAAGAAACTGTTATTATATAATCAAGTCTAAAGCCAGTTTGGGCCTACGGAGCCCAACTATGGGGTTGCTCAAGTCAAAGCTGTATTGCCAGCATTCAGCGCTTTCAAAGTAAGGTACTAAGGACTTTGAATAATGTTCCTTGGTACAATAGATCTGCTGACCTGCACCGTGATCTAGGCGTGAGTTCAGTGGTAAATGAAATCTCCAAGTTAGCAAAGTCTCAAGAACTGAGGCTTAGACAGCACGTTAATGAGGAAGCCTCCAGACTCATCGAAACTGCTGAGCGAGAAATCCGGTTGAAACCCAAGAAGCCTTCCGACCTAGTAAGACAACAGTAGCAGCAAATGTATTTCTTAACATTTAGCTTTTAAGTATCTCTCCTAATTATTTAGACCAGAATTGTGATAAGTATTTTATTTTTATATACTAGGTAACATGTAAAGTAGTAATAAAAAACAAACAAAAAAAAACTGGCAGTTTACAGCCAGGAATTCTGTTTCGTCGAACTGTTCCCAATGCGAAAATTACTTCCATAATGGGAGACTGATGAAGCAGTTGTTGAAAACAATACAATGGTTGACGAAAGGTGGCACAGTGCGGCTCAAACGAACTACAACATTAGATGACGCCCCTAAGTTCGGTTCATTTTCAAGAGAATAGTCTTCGTTCCCCGAGTAAATTTCAAAATTGTAGCAAAAAAATCGGACATCAAGAACAATTTGTAGCCGCAAAGATGGGACTTACTACTTTAAAAAAATTATTTTATTATTTTTTTTGTTGAACAAATTTGTTCATCAACGAAAAGCCGTTCTCTATTGGGAACCTTATTGAAATTTTTATTAAGTGCTTCAATCGATGATCGTATTTTGAAAAAACGATCAACGACATTTACTGACAAGGATTCACGCGATAATTGAGTTGTTGTGGTGTGTTTATCGTCCTTCTGCTGCTCAGTATGACGCCAACAAAGCATTTCATTACAGTTGTTGATGTGTAAAAATTGTCGAATCTTCCAATGATGGTTTCGTGTCATAGCTGAAATGATACTAGGACTGCCCTAGGACTGCCGTAATCACCAATACATACACATGTTAGGATATTTAATTACTGACATGAGACAGTTAATAATCATAAACCGTTTAATTTCGTCAATATATCTTGATGTATATAATACAAATTGTTCTGTTCTGCGATATTTGAAACAATATACAAACTATGAAAAGAACTGATAGGGCGTGTCCAACGAAATTATTACGGGTGTAAGGTGGTCGTTAACTCGAAACTGAATCCAATTTTCTTTAAATCGCATATTACAATGCTTCCAAATTGGTTTTTTAAAGTCTGTCTATGATTTATTTTAAGTTTATTATTTCACATCACACGATGCACCCTGTGCAGCGTTCCTCAATTATTTAGTATTCCTTACTCCTTATAATTCATTCAACTATTATATTACTATCGTTGATTTCTTCTTCTTTGGATTGCCTTAATAAAAGGACGTGTGCATTCAGTTTAATCATCAGTTATATTTATTAACATAATTTTTGGTGCCTCCTGTGAGGACTAAGAACTTTTAGAATTTTGAGAATTTTAATTGGCGGTTTCCGTGAATCAATTGGTTTGACGCTATCCTAAAGGATTCATCGGAGAAGATATTCGTTGTAATTGTAAAGCAAACCCGCACTTTGCCCCCTGCGGGGAGAGGGATGTAGAATATCCCCGCGGTAAGGAATGCCTGTCGTAAAAGGCGACTAAAATCCTGGCCGCCAGTCCAGAGTTGTGTGGAGACTCAACTGGCAGTAACTTCGGTTATGGGGTCTTACCAGAGACTTAAACCTGGTACCATGGGGAGCAGTAATGCCCTTGGAGGTAAAACTCCAATCTGCTCATTGGGTTTGGCCCTTTGTGGAGATTCGTGGTGGCTGTGGTTAAAACCCAAATCGCGGGAAAATCTGACTTTGTCAGTTCAAATGTGGAGTTGCATTGCAACCGGGTGCCGGACCAAAGTACGGCAGAGGTTTTAGATGGACCTCGAGCCCTACCAAGGTGGTTAGTGTGTCCATGCCACACGCCGATTGGTACTGGAAACTTGTCCCAGTTTTCAGGGCGCTGATCAACGCATTGTATTGATCCGTTGTGCTTCTGAGCACCGTGGAGTTAGACCTTCGAAGGTAGGATCCCACGTAAAACACTCGACTATTGTTTACATACGTAGCGAAACATGGCAGAAATAAATCTTCGCTAGTTTCATGCATCGGTTATTTCTCGCCTAAAGGAACAGGTGCGCAAGGCGCACACAGGTGAATTTGATGCACCCAAAGTTGAGCAACTGTTAAATTCGGCGAGATCTCATTACGAGCGCATGCTCATAAACCACGAGGCGCTCCTAAGTCTGGCGAAAGAGGAGGAGTTGGAAGTACATTCAGCGTGGTGGGACGTCACCAAAGAAATGTACAATGAGTTATGTTCCAGCCGGATGCGCTTGCGTCCGAGCAAGAAAGACGAGACGTACGCTCCTACGGAGGGCAATATGAATTCGTCGGTCGAATTGAAATTGGAGCCGCTACATATTCCATCATTTGATGGCGCGTTACACAATTGGTTGGCATTCAGGACGCATTCGAGACCTTGGTGCACAACCGAGAATTGCCCACTGCGTACAAACTTGGTAAGCTGCGACAAGCTGTTCCCTGCTCAGCGGTGCCGTTAGATGGTGGCATTTATTCAGGAGGTTACGAAGAACTGTGGACAGCTTTGAAGGAACGATACGACAACCCTAAGCAGTTGGCTGAAATTCATGTTGCACGTTTCCTAAATCTTTCGTTGGTATCAGAGGAGTCAACGTAAGCATTGTTGCATATTTTGGATGTGGTTAGTGGTTCTCTACTTTCGTTAGCCGTTATGAATTTGCCAGTTCAAGAGTGTAATGCATTAACGGTGCCTATTGTGGTATCAAAGCTCCCTCCTACAACAAGGCGTGAATGGTGCATGCACTGCTCCCCAACGGAATTGTCCAGCTTATCGGAGCTACTCAAGTTCTTGTAGAAAAGGGCTCAAAGTTTGTCAACGGAGCTTGTTAAAGTTGTAGATGGTACCGACACATCTAGTCGTCAACATCAGCGCGTATCAACGGCGCGCACCGTCAAATTCAACCATTCAATGGAAGAAGCAAAATGTCAATATTGCCAAAATCTACATAAGGTCACACGTTGTCCAACGTTATTGGACTTACCACCGGAGAAACGTTTTGATGCCCTCAGGAAAACAGGCCTGTGCTTTAATTGCTTGAGGTCCTGGCATATGTCTAAACAGTGTCCATCTGTAGGATGCCGTCAATGTGTCCGCAGACATAATACCATTTTTTGTCGAGAGCCACAAAAGTCCGCTGCTTCTCTCACCACAAGGAGAGTGGGAACTCCTACAACTACTAAACCTCAGCCTAGTCCACCGTTAATGCCGACTCAAGCTACGTTATGACGTCACGATTCTGTTATTGGATGCCATGTTCGGGGTGACCAGATCATACTTCTTGCAACAGCATGTGCATATGTTTCTTCGGAGGAACGGTTGGCAAGGATTTTGTGCGATCCTGGGTCACAAGTAAGTTTCATTACAGAACGCTTTGCAAATTATTTGAATCTTCATAGAAGCAGCTATGACGTAGCGGTCGAGGGTATTGGTGCATTATCCTGTACACGCACCAAGGGCGTCGTGGCAATAACACTCCAGTCAACTCACCCGCAATTTTCCGTGGCAATCCATGCCTTCGTCATTCAATCTATTACATCGGTGCTTCCAACAGCACAAATCTTTGGAAATCAGTATAAACACTTGGCTGGGCTGCAAATAGCAGACCCACTTTTTGGTACTCCGGAAAGTATTGACCTTCTGCTAGGAGCTGACGTCTGGGATCTCATTTTGAAGGGAGACACGATCAAGGGTGGTCCTAACGAACCACATGCACAACATACGAGTTTGGGTTGGGTTAGTTTTGGGCCACATAAACATCTTCAATAAACGATTCAGGCTTGCGCCTGAATTTGGTGTCTCTCCAATTCTCCAACTATTCAGAATTCGTTGAACGATAGCCTTTTCCCAGGTTTTAGTAGCACCGGAAGATCGAGACCTCCAACGTATCCTTTGGCGCGAGTCCCCGAACGAGAACGTTAAAATATATCAGCTTACGACGTTGACGTATGGCATGGCATGATGCCCATACAACGCAGTGCGAGCGCTACAATAGTGTGCTGTCGATAATTCTGGAGTAGTTGCTGATCTTTTTCAAGCCGAATCGGCACGGTCTGCCATTCTTTCTTCCTTTTATGTGGACGATTTCCTTACGAGCTGTACTAACGTTGAAGACACAGTCACTTTAGCCAAGAATGTATCCATGATTTTGTCGAATGGTTGTTTTAGACTTCGGAAGTGAAATTCGAATAGAGCCGCCGTTCTAGCGAAAATTGGAGAATCCTTTTCTCTACATGAATGCAATATCCACCTACATTTAGCTACAATGCAAGGGCTGCGTTGGGACCCGGTGAGTAACGAATTGTTATTTAAGGTATCAATGAAGCAGTATAATGAAATGCCGACAAAGCGGCGAGTTCTTAGTGAAGTAGCCCAACTGTATGACCCCACTGGACTTTTGGCGCCAGTCATTATATCGGGTAAGGTATTCATACAGACTTTTTGGTCTACGGGTATATCTTGGGATACTCCACTACCTAAAGACCTGTGTCATATTTGGTCTAAATTTCGCGATGACTTAAGTATTCTCGATAAGGTTCGTGTACCTCGATGGCTTGGTATGGATGCAACTAATCGTATTTCCCTATATGGTTTTTGTGATGCCAGTCAGAAAGCCTATGCTGCTGTAGTTTACGCCCGCACTATTGACAATGATGACAAAGCCAAGATATCCTTGCTTACCGCACGCACCAAGGTTGCGCCGTTGAAAGGAGCGACAATCCCTCGACTGGAACTATGTGGAGCTCTTTTATTAGCTAAAGCAATTTGTAATGTTCGGAAGGCGCTAAGTTTAAAGGATATCTCTGTGCACTTACTGACGGACTCCAGTATTGTCTTGAGTTGGATACACAAACAGCCAGTGATGTTAAAGCCATATGTTGACAACCGGGTTCGGCAAATACAACAATTGACGTCATTAAATTCGTGGCATTATGTACGTTCAGCGCAGAATCCAGCGGATCGCGCCAGCCGTGGTGTCAATCCATCAGAGTTGCTGAGCCACCATTTGTGATTGATTACGTCAGAAAACAACCCCATTTGACCAGGCACCGGAGTTACAAGCTCACGAACGTACAACTATGCAGAGTGAAGAGAGGTCATGAGTTTTGACCTTCGCATCCTCAATTAGATTGCAGCTTATCACCCGACGTATATATGGACAATATATTCCACTAACGCAGCGTTTTAGTTCCATCAGACGACTTATCCGAACTACCACTATAGTTCTGCACTGGTTACCAAGGTATCGCCATTTTCGACAACATCTTGATACAACCCTAGAGATGGATAACGCGCTTGAATTGCTCATTCGTATTGATCAATCGTCCGCGTTTCCTCAAGACTTACGTTGCTTACTTGGAGCAACCAACTTATCAACCTCCAGTCCACTATTAGCATTTAACCCCAACATAGATGATCATGGTATCATCCGGGTAGGCGGCCGCATTCATAGATCAGCATTGGTTGAAGAACATCGTCATTCAACTATACTTCCGAAGGCAAGCGATTTAGTTAAGCTACTTGTTCACCAAACTCGTATCGACACCCTTCATGGCGGTACACAGCTGATGCTGCAGACACTACGCTACCGCTATTGAATTCTTCATGCAAGGCAAGTTTTCCGCAGTATGGTACATAAATGTGTGATTTGCAAAAGACATCGGGGAGTTTCCATTACTAAACAGATGGTCTCATTACCACGGCATCGGGTCAGCGTATCTCGGCCATTTCTGGTGTCAGGTGTAGATTACTGCGTTCCTTTTTCACTCCGCATTGGCACTAAAAGATCTCGCAGTACAGTGAAAACTTATCTGTCAGTTTTCGTATGTATGGCTACCAAAGCTGTCCACATCGAGTTGGTGGATGACTTGTCATCAAAGGCGTTTATAGACGCTTTCACGCGTTTTGTTAGTCGACGCGGTTTGTGTCGTGACTTATATAGCGACAACGCTACAACTTTCGTCGGAGCCAATCGGATGATGAAGGAGGATCTAGCCGCTTGGCACAGTGAACAGAATCAACAATATTTCGGCAATGTTGGGACGAGTTGGCACTTTATAACCCCAAGTGCCCCCCATCAAGTTGGATTATGGGAGGCTGACGTGAAGTCCGCGAAACGCCATTTGGTTCGTGTCATCGGTAATCAGGCGATGTGGCATTCACAATTACAAACACTAGCGACACGAGTTGAAGCTTGTTTGAATTCGCGTCCTATTATACCGCTGACTGATGACCCTGAAGACAAATAAGCGCTAACCAACTAAAGCACTGGCAGTGGTTATGACGAATCCATCAACAGTTCTGGCATCGGTGGAGTGAAAAGTATTTGGCGACTCTACAATCACAAAGTAAGTGGCGCAGACTTACCGAAAATATTCAGGTGGGAGATATTGTCCTGGTCAGACATGAGAACCTCCCCCCAACACATTGGCGACTGGGTCGTGTAACAGAGGTACATCCTGGCAGTGATGGCCTTGTTCGAAACGCAACATTGATGACTTCTAATGGCGTGTGCACCCGAGCAGTACAAAAACTGTGTTTACTTTTACAACCGGACGATTTCGAAGCAGTTGCTTCGACCGGGCAGGATGTCTAAGATTTATTTTAAATTTATTATTTCATATCACACGATGCACCCTGTGCAGTGTTCCTCAATTATTTAGTATTCCTTACTCCTTATATTTCATTCAACTATTGTATTACTATCGTTGATCTCTTCTTCTTTGGATTGCCATAAAAAAAGGACGTGTGCATTCAGTTTAATCATCAGTTATATTTATTAACGACGAGTATAGATTTTTTATGCTGC